>JAUPMG010159565.1:0-10841 GCA_031762675.1 Pachysandra terminalis | reverse complement strand
GAACAGAAAAGGTAAGTAGAGAAAAACAAACAATCTCTTACTTATATTTCATTTTGAAATTCAAAATGATTAAAACTACCTTGATTTTCAAAATGACGGCATAGGGTTTTCAAGCGTTTCGAATTACCCAATATACGTATGACAGGTGGCATTACAATTAATGTGATATGTATGTCACCCGGAAGACGATTTAAAACCCACTCATAGCGCATTTAATGCGCATGACAACTTTTCCTTGAAATTCGCGCTATAAACGCGTCTTAGCAAACACGTAATGGCTAATGATGATTTGAGATAACGATTGGACTTTCAAAGGCCTACATGTGTAGGAAAATCTCGAAAGATAACCACTTCTTTGAATGATGACCAATATTACCTTCTAAGAGAAAACTCTCGAAGAGATTAATGTATTTTCGAGTAAAAACGCTTGAAATACATTCTATATTCTAAGGAAACCTTAGACCAATATTACCTTCGAAGAGAAAACTCTCGAAGAGATTAATGTATTTTAGAGTGAAAACACTTGAAATACATTCTATATTCGAAGGAAAACCTCAGACCAATATTACCTTCGAAGAGATTAATGTATTTTCGAGTGAAAACGCTTGAATTATATTCTATATTCTAAGAAAAACCTTAGATCAATATTACCTTCGAAGAGTAAACTCTCGAAGAGATTAATGTACTTTCGAGTGAAAACGCTTGAATTACATTTTACATTCTAAGGAAATCCTTAGATAAATATTACCTTCGAAGAGAAAAGTCTCAAAGAGATTAATGTATTTTCAAATGAAATCATTTGAATTACATTCTAAGGGAAACCTTAGACTAATATTACATTCGAGGAGAAAAACTCTCGAAGAGATCAATGTATTTTCAGAAAAAAACTTCTGAATTACATATTCTAAAGATAATCTTAGAACAATAAAAATATTTTTCTATGGAGTTGTTACAACTCTACAGAAAATTGCCTCTTATGAATATTGCATTTACAATGTGAATGAATATCACATCCTAAACGCAGGGGGCTATTGATGATGAGTCAATTTGAAATTGATTCAATTCAATCACATTTTGACATGTGGCATAGTTCCATTGTGTAAATATATTCAAACACTATATTTCGGATAGTGTATTTCGAAAGTTACTATTATTTCGAAGATAGGACTTGAATCATAATATTCGAATTAAGAATTCATATAAAGATTAGCAACCGCGGAGGATCAATTCGCCATAATATTTCGAAGTTATACTTCGAAATAGTAATTATTATGATTTTCGAAGAAGTATCTCGAAATATCAAAGATAATTATATTCTTTGAGTAGCTACCTGAAGTAGCCATTTCAAAATCATTTATTTAGAATAATCAATATTTCGAATTATCTTTTAAAGAAACTGCACTTCTACCTCGAAGTAATTCTTCGAAATAATATCTCGAAATAGACGTGTGGCATAACGTCATGAGTTATATTTTTGTTAAGGGAATATTCCTTGATATTCAATCACTCTTCGAAAACTGTGATCTCAAAGTAGTTCTTACTCGAAATAGGGGAAATAAGCGTTAGACTTTCAGGGATTGAGGGCCAGAAAGATAAGTCCGATCAAGATTCTCGAAGAGCAAGAACACTCGAAGAGCATTTAAGGACTTAAATCAATACATAACTTTAATCTATCATTACTTTTATAACGTTATATTTATTAACTTAACCAAGCGTTATGAAAACATTTATTGAAATGTTACATATTGAATTAGACGTTTTGGATATTGAATGTTCAAACCAAAACGTCTGTTCAGTTAGAACATATTCAAATATGTTCATAAAACATTGCGAACGGTGAGTTGATGAGTCTAAGGCTATAAAAGGTGAATGAAGCATCAGAAAGAAGGAGGAGAATCCTAGAGTATTTTGGGCATCCTCTGAAACTTGCAGAGCTTTGGTCTAACTCTCTTCTCTGATCGTTAAGTTTTGTGTTGTCTTTCTGATCATTCTTGACTGATCTTACCTTTTCCTTCCTTATTTTATTCCACGAGGAAACCTTGAATTGGAACAGTCAATTTCCTGATTTAGGCTAGTGCAAGCAAGTTTGAATCCTTTGTTGCTCAAACCAATTTGGTTATTTGGCATTGCTTTTGTCAATTTACCGGTTTGTGCATCACCAGTACCAGTTGTACTGGTCCGGTCCAAAACCTCACGATACAATTATTGTATCGTGGTTGGTCTAGGTTCGGACCGGCAGTACCGTCCGGTCCAGATCCAGTACAAAAGTGGACTGCCTGTTTAAATTTTAAATTAAAAAAATAATGGACTGGCTGAACCGATCATCAGATCGGCGGTTTTGATCACCAAACCGGACGGATCCTTTAAACCTTGGTGGGGAGGGTCGAGTAGAAAGAAAAAAAAAATGACATTTAAACTTTTGATAAGTTATTTTTTTAACTTCTCATGAAAAGTTAAAATTTGACCTTTTAACGTTTAGAAATCTACCTTTTATTTATGTTACCAAACTAACTTTTCTTCATTTTTTGACTTTTAAAAACTAAAAAGTAACTTCTAAAAACTATACCCGATAGACCCTTAAACCAACATTTTGCCTTGTTTATCTTAAACACCTTAGCAAAATCATCAACCTATATACATATAGATAAACAGATATAGATAATATTATGGATTATGATCGGACCTTATCGGCTTAATTACATTGTACATGCCATAAAATCCAACACCTACCGGGCCCCATGAACTTTTATATCTTTGCAAAGTACCCCTAAATACCAAGCCGAGCTTGGCCCACTATCACACCTACTTTTAGCCCAAAACAGGTACATCTTTTGTCATACACTCTATTTTTTTTTTTAGGATCGGGAATAACTTTATATATACAAAATAAAACCAATAAAATAAATAAATTAACAAAACACAAGCCTATTCTATTAAAAAAAATAAAAAATAAAAAGCATATAACAAAAATATAATTCATATATAAACCTATAACTTATGATTTGGATTTGTGAAGGAACTCTATCACAAGATTTTTTTTTATTTTTGGAAAATTACAAAAAAAGAAAAAAAAAAAAAAGAAGAAGATAGTAACTAGTGAAAAGACTAGAATGCCCTTGGCATCAAACGACACGACAGCAACAAAAGTTGACTGTCCCCATCATCACATGGTGGCCTTTACTGTACAAGTCTGTGTGGGGCTCCCTCCCCTGTAAAAATGTCTCGACTCTCCGAACCAAAAACCAAAGCTAATCTGAGCACTTACAGAACGACACAAACTTCGATATCTCCCACATATGTCTACGTCCAAACCATCGCTGACCCGCACACGTGGACGGTCCACACATCCCTCAACACCACTTCTCTGTACTAAGTGTTTCACATCGGATCAAAACAATCCCATAAGTATGTATGTAGGGCCAGCACATCACATGGGAGCTTCTCTTACACAATCATGAACTATCATCATCAATCAGCTCTTCATCCCATGCACATGCACATGCACTCTATGGTAGGTCGCATCCTTTTTGCTAGGGCTGTAAACGCTCAGTAGGTCGCATCCTTTTTACTAGAGAGTAAACGCTCAGTTCAGCTTGGGCTCATAAAATTTAGTCAAGCCTCGAGTTCGGCTCAAGTTCAATATAATTTTTTAGGCTCCGATTTGGCTCGGCTTGTGAGCCTAAATATTGAGCTCAATCTCGACTCATACGAGCCGAGTTAACTCGGCTCGTTAACAGCCCTAATGTTTACCATTCTTTCGCAACAGCTCATCCCGCCACAATGGTCAGACCCAAATTGAGTCAGAACCGTTCAATTTGATTACCCTTTTTACTCCTAAAAGTACAAATGTCCAAGACGGCCTCAAGCCTCAAGGTTCTCTTTAACGAATTCTAAAGAAGTTCCAAACACAAGAATCTCTCTCAAGCCATCTTCTTCAGCTCATCTCTTTACAACCCCACGTCTTAAAGAAAGAAAGATATCGGTGAGAACTGGTAAGTGGGGTTTGAGCCATATATATATATATATAGCCATGGCAGACTACGATCAGCAACCTATGATCCCAAAAGAAACAGCACTTCAAGCCATCAACACAATAATCCAGCTCCATTTCGAGAAAACCCTTGAGAAGAAACGAGCTGTTGATCTCCAGAAGAAGGAGCTATGGAAGCTTTTCCAGTTCTTCTTCCTGTTCTTGGCTATTGTGTTTACGGCTCAAGTTCAATCCTCTCGTCTGCAATGCAGGCACTGTTGGGTACCCATTGGGCTCCTCTCGCTTTCCCACCTCATCTTCTATGTGTCTGTGGCTCAGACCTTGAGGTGCATCAATGGATTTAAGTATCAGAGGAGGTGTCATAAGCTGACATTGGGATTGGCAACAGAGAGGTTGAGGCAGATTAAGATGAGGAGCAGTAGTGAAGGAGGAGGAGATCATGAGATGATGCGGGATGAGTTTGAGATACATTATCAGGAGCCACCTGAGAGTTATTTTGGTAAGTTTAAGAGGAGCTGGGCTTTGCATTTTGGGTTCTTGATCTTTACTTATGGGTTCATGGTTTCTTCTTCTGTTGTTCTTCTTTGCTTCTAGATGTGTAATCCATGTTATGAAATGGGATTAAAAAAAAAAAAAAAAATGAAATTTTTAGAAATTTGGAATGTATGATCTGGGAAATGGGATGTTTTTAGTTTTTGAGATTTTGGTTTAATTTTTTTCCTTTTTTTTTGGGTTAAGGGAAAAATTGAATGCATGTGGTGTTTCGGGAAGACTTGAATTGCAATGAGACAAGAGATTGGCAGTGGAAATCTAAAACTCTTAATTTTTTTTAAATTTGAAATTTGAATGGCAGATGGAGATGGATGATGATGATAACGTTATAGTTCAAGTGACCATAACAATTAATAATAAAGGGAAAGTTATTCTAGTCTGCCTTACCAGTTTAGTTGCCTGGTAGGAAAGGATTTTATTTTTTTGCCACATGGAGGAAAGATGGAATTAAGTTTTAGGAGAGTATTACCCACGTGGCAAATGTTTTTTATTTTACTACGTGGCAAATGATTTTGAGGCCGGAATGTCTCTGTGTGCAACAATGCAACCAAGCGAAGACAAAAATTAGGATTTGTGAATGATCTGGTGTTTCTCACTGCTCTTTTGAGGGTGTATAATCAACGGATCAACGTCGCTCAAATACAGTGGATTAACGAAGAACCGAGCAGTTAGATTAGGCTTTTGTTTCATTTTCTTCCCAAAAGATTCGTTTATTCGCGTTTACCCTCTTGGCCACAACATAAGTAAAAATGAACAACCCAAATAAACATGTATTATTTTTCTTAGAAAAACTTTAATCATTTTAGTGTGCTTTGATTTCTTTTTATGACACAGGACTAGACATCTAGTGCAAAGTACAAAAATTATACTTAAATAAAATAATTATTTTAAACTCCTTTAAGCTGGTATACATCAAATATAAGTTTTTTTTTTTTTTTTTTTTTTTTTGTAGTAATTACAATAAAGAGGGGTCTTTTGGAGTCTTAGATTTTAGAAGAAAAGAATATGACAAGTATTTCTTTTGAAGTGTTTGATTAAAATTAGATATACAGAGCAAAGAAAATCAAATTCTAACGACTTCTGATGATTTTTTCGTGAGTTCTCATAAATTCTAATAAGGTTGATTAACCATCAAGAAAAGACAAAATATGTTATCAGTTAGGTTGAAAAGTGCTCTTTACCTTTCTTTTATTTTCTTTCAAAATCTCTAAATTTTTGGGGAGAAAGATTTTGTTCCAAAAAGAAAATTTTAGAAGTTATTTTCTTCCCAAATCTCTATCCATAACTCTTTTCTTCTTCAACTAAAATCGAGAAAGTGATTTCTCCAACATTTCTTTTCTTTTCGCTCAAAATCCGAGGTTCCAAACACAATCTTAGGATAAGAAAATTTCTACTAGTTTTATAGTCACAATTAGTTCAGTTGTTTTACCTACTAGCAAGAGGGGTTAAATTGGCATAAAAAAATCTCAAAGGTAGAACTTATTTTAATTCCAGTTAGATTTGAAGCTTTTGCCTGCTGTGATGTCATACAATCAGCAAAATTTTAGGGCTTCTGCCATAAATTACAGAACAAAACTAGGCCCAGAAACAATAGGACCTTTATGTTAAGACTCAGATGAAAACTCAAAAGGGTTTTTGGGACTTGAAAGTGAAAAAGAAAGAAATAAATAAATCAATCCAATTATCCAGAAATTTACTAATACTAGCTACACTGGAGCCAAAAAGCTACTTTCCCATGAAGTCTACCTTTCGTTATGTCGAGGAGAGAGCAGCACATAAAGACTTGTATGCATTAACACAGACTTTGAATTTCTCCTCTGCCACTGCCTGTTCTCTCAAAACAAATACAAACCAAGAAACCTTACAAGAGGGAAAAGAAATACAAAATCATTTGTAATAGCATGAATTCTGAAAATAAACTACAGATAACAACATGGAAGAGTGAGTTTATTGTGGATGGTAAATAATATTTCACCTTAATCTACATGTGTTAGCCCAACTGGTAGGCTCTCCAGCTCAGGAACTGGAGGTCCCAGGTTCAAGTCCCCAGGCTTACCTGATATATGGTCCTTGTAGGTGGGGTCATGTACCTGGGGCTAACCCTATCCCCACTAAGTGGGGTCAGAGGCTCCACGTCACCAAAAACAAATAATAATAATAATAATAATAATATTTCACCTCATACTTGAACAATGAGGTTAATCCTAATGTTCTACATTAACCCAACATTTCTACAAACCAGTTTGAGCAACATGTAAGTATCAGGTGAGTATCACCGCTCATTACAATCGACCAATTAGCCAATGGTGGAGTGAGCTATGAAATATTAAATAGGCAGATGCCCAGCAATTTAATTGCCATTCAATCAGCCACCTGTTGTTGGATGGGTCGTGGTTCCGGAACCAAGGGCAGATCAGGTGTGGAAGCTCTGCACTAGGGTTGCTTCTGCGGAACAAACCAAGCCAGGACCATTGTGTTTAAACTCAGTATCAGATCGGGGATCATTCCGGTCTGATACCGAGTTCGATCGGCAATCCAAATCTGGATTGGCTGATCCATAACATGGTCCAATTTTTTAATTTTTTTTTTAAATAAGAAAAATCATAACAATATAATTTTGAAGGTAGTTTATATATATATATATATATATATTGATAGGTCTTGTTCACAGCTCTCACTCTAATCAACCTTAAGGAAGTTCTCCATCAAGCTAAAAAGAGTAGCAGTGGAGACCAAAGCTCCAAATCCTCCATGATATTTTCAAATTATGGAACACAAATGATTAGAGAAGGAAATAAACATAAGGTGCTTTACCAATTAGAAAGTCTCAATAAAGATCCATGATCACCTAAACAATTGTTAGATTATATAACATTATGGCATTTAGGGCTGCAGTTCATTTTAGTCAAAAGCGTGCCGAGCAGCCGCTTTACCTTGCCAAAATCCCTAGTGCCTTAAATAAGCTTGGGCAGGAGGTAAATAAACATGAGCCTGGTGTCTACAGGCACCTGGGCATCACCAAAGTACTCATCTTAAAGTTGTTAATGTAATATAATTTAGCTTATAATAACATAACTTGTACTATTTAACATTATGTCACTATTTATTTAGTGCCAATATGAGTTTAACTTCTATTATTTAAGTTATAATAACAAAACATACTAGTTATTGGTATAAGGGAAGATAAAAGAAAAGAGAACAAACAAAAGTTAGGGCACAATTGAGAGGAGAAAGTAAAGGTCTCACAAGAGCTATAGACTGCATCACTTGCAGCTCTTTTTTGCAAGAATATATTTTATTTTACTTTTTTCACATTCCCTCTCCCCCCTTCCCCTCCTTTCTACTGGGGTTCTTTTCTTTCCTTTTATTTCTTCTAAAACCATTTTTTTTCTGTCTTTCTTTTCTCCTTTTACTGCTTGGATGTGTAGTAATCTTTTTTTTTTATTATCATTTTTTTTCTTGGTCATGGCAAAATCCTGCCCCGCCTACACCTTTCGTGTTTCGGTTTATTTATTTTTTTAATTTGTCGCCTTTTTTTTTCTTAGTTATTTTCCTCAATCAGCCAAAATACAATACCACTCATCTGTATCTTGCTGCCTTTAAAAAAAAACTGTTTTCTTCTTCTTTTTTCTCAATCTGATTTCAATTTCCTGACTTTATTTCAGCCTTTTACTGCTTTTAAATTATTATTTTCATAAAGGTGTAAATTTCACGATGGGGATTATCTTTTGATGAGTATGATATTGCATTTTGGTCTCGGAAACAAGTACTATTTATTTATTTATTTATTTTTATAACTCATGTTTCGGGTTATAAATTATTAAACAATAATCCTTGTATCCAAATTTAACATGCTATAATTTAGTTAATTATGTTTCGGTCTTTATCTATTTTGCTATAAATATATTTCTAATATATGTCAATTTGTATAGGTTTAGAAAAACTAATAAATACTCTTTCTATTGCATAGGCGTTGACTAGATAACGCCTAGGCATTGGCGCATTGCTTCACCAAAGGAGAGTTCATTGCCTAACCGTTGCCTAAACTCCTTGACTACACCACTATAGTTTTTCCAAAAGGTGTTCTCCATTGATTAGATAGCCATTAACATGCATCAGTTGGACATGTCTTATAACTGACAATACCACATATGTAAAAGTGAACGTCTAGAAGCTGACCTGTGAAGACCCCTGATGCTTATCAGGATGCCACTTTAAAGCCGATGAATGGAAACTGAAAGGACCAAAGAAACATAAGGATTGATAGAATGTAAATTTAAAAATTACACAAACCAAGGAAGCTTCAGCAATGTTAAAAAGGAAACACCACACTTACGCAGCTTTGACCTCTTCAACCTTCAAAGGGCCACTGAGGGGCAATCCAAGCACTTTTCTGTCAGAGTATAAACCTATATTAAATGACTCATCATCAGAGTCAGTTTCGCTGGTCCTATTCCAATTTCTACTATTGTTTGTCCAGTTTGATTGGTCTCTCCACTCAAACCCGGAAGTTGAACACTGGAAATGGGTGTTGTCCTGTTCCCTAAAAGACCGAGTATAACATCTGCCTCCAAATGTTGCATGAAATACCGACTCTGGATTCCCATCAAAGTCATCATCATAGAAGCTCCCTTTTCTCGGCTTACCTGAACATGAAATAGAGAGAAACATAAAATCTGTCGGATGGACACCTAAAGTGAGGACTCAAACAAAAAAAAAAGAAAAGAAGTGATGCATCTATGCATCTACTGATCAATATGTCAAACACCAGAGGTTGGCGATCCCACATCATGTCAAACAAGAGTGGTAGCTTCAGATTGATTATTAGTGTCTACCAAGAATCAACAGCCATTCTTTTGATTTTATCTCTTGTTTGAGGGTACATTAATAATGGACACATGTCATGATCAAGGAGATTAAGGAAATGGGAATCAATACTCTGCGAAGGACTGAGTCGTCCTTCCTGAAGAAAGGGATAATGGCGGAAATAGCATATCTACAAACGGACCCACCTCTGTTTCTAGAATGAGGAGGTCTGAGGGATAGACCAGCACGGGGTATTGAAGGGGCTTGTGGTCTGGTGGGCATGGACAAAGGGCCCGCTTTCTTCCATCAATAGTAACTATATCATGAACTCATCAAACTTCATAAAAAAAAATAATAACGGTGAGAAGGAAGCCAATGGAGAACTGAGGATATTGTTCGCATCGCCAGTACCACAGAATGGCGGTCCAACAGGCATATTAGCATGTATGGCAAGCGGTTACCATCTATAAATAGGGGTCACCCCACCCATTTAAGAGATTGATTCGGTGATACAGCATCCCATATCCCTCCAATGCTTCTTTCCTTCCGTCCACCACCATCCTTCATAGTCCCTTAGATTCCACCGAATCCTTTAGCATTCGGACCATCCGAACCCTTGTCTGGAATCACAGATTTCCCCCACACACCTCTTTTATTTTACTCGCCTTCATTTGGAAGAACGTATATATAGTTTGAATGATGTTAGCTTCATCAAAAGTTCTAGCAACTGATGTTCTTTATCTGATCCAATAACCAGGGTCTTCCCAGACAAAATTGAACAGGTTCCTCATCTTGCTTATTGGGGTAAATTTAGTAAAGCGACCAGAAGTCTGCCCCAACCTTTAACTGAAGACATAGTTATTATGCTAGAAGTGGTGGATGCCCTAGAATCTCTTGCATTTCCAGTTCGAGAACATGTTATTAGAGGTTGATGATTTTTGTACTTGGCGTGTTGATGGTGTGATTCCACATTTTCTTGGAACGCAAGTTTCGACTCTTGGAAGAAGCTCATAATGGTAAAGAAGGGAATTTAAAGATGCAACAAGGAATGCTTTGGCTGACTGGAGGTGAGGATGCAAGAACTTTGCAAGGAACAGCTACTTGTGATATGGAGGATGAGATGGATCTTTTATCCCTCTTCCTTTCCCTACCAAGTACATGGGGAGAGGGCAAGGGAAGAGTTCTACGAAGCTGGGAAGAATGAAGAGCATAAATGCAAAGTTGTTTCAACAGAAAATTAATGTCCATTGAAGAACTAACCAAATTGCTAAGCTGGAAGCAGATAGGGTTTTCATGGAGGAGGATGGGATTAAAGGAGTGATGGTGAACTTTTAAAATTTTTTTTTTTATCAGTAAATAAAGTTTCTATTATATAAGCCTTAAGGCCAAAAGACTATACAAGTAAGTAATATATCCAGATTACAATCGTCTCTCCCCATCAAATATTCTTAACTATCCCACTTCAGCCCCCATGTACAATCAAAATCAGTAA
>JAUPMG010159544.1:0-10842 GCA_031762675.1 Pachysandra terminalis | reverse complement strand
CCTGCCAGTCTGGCGACTGGCCCCTGCCGGTTTGGCGACCGGCCCCGGTCTGAAAAGTTTATTTTATTTTTTCTCTGTGTACCGGATCCGGACCGGATTGGTCTGGTGACCGGTTCCGGTATTTTAAACCTTGGTTATCACCACCTAATCTACTAAAGAAGTAAATGTCTGGCATATCACCCCTTACCAAATGATCAGTGAGAATATGCATATCTTTTCTAGAAGGCTGGTTCTAGGGAAGGCAACTATTCATGAAACTTGATGCGGCTTCGCCTATTTGTGAGGGAAGAAAAGAAAGCACATACTGAGGCAAACTTTTTACTCCCTCCAAACACATCTGTTTTAAGTTTTTCTAGCAAATGAGCTTCTTCTAATAAGGATAAGGAACTGGTGAGGTGTAATTGTCCTAATATTATATATATATCTGTTTAATGGATAATATATATATATAATATTACATATGTAGTAATCCCAGTTATTGAAGTTTCTTCTGGTTACTTTTTTTTTTTTTTTTGGTTCCATAACAGAAACAAATATGAACAATATCCATAATGTTGCCATGACCCCAACTAATTGGGTTTGGCAGTATGAATCCTGTTCCTGCATTCAACCACATCTTTTTGTGCATTGAATGACCGAAAAAGTGCAAATCATGTTATCATCTTTGGCTAGAAGATGAATGCTGATTTTAGAACTTGATCAACAGAATCACGAGAGATCTTGGAGATAAAAACAGTTGGTTCAATTGATTTGCAAGAGGCTATTCATTGCCTATGAAACTTCATTGCCAAGTGATTTTTTTTGCTTTCTCAAACATGATGATTCTCTCCAATGTGAAGGATCTGAGGATGCAATTGGTTCAATTTGGAGACAAATTTTGAAACTCAATTTTTGAATTTGAAGACAATTGTGTACCAGAATATCAGATTAGGAATTTTGAGGAGGTGAGGTGCGGACGAACTTTTGGAGAGGAGACTTTTAGCAGGTGGATTGGAAGGTCTTTGAGTTTAACTTATGGAAGGAAGACTTTGAGGAATCGTTGAGGATGGTGGATATAGGAAGAGGGTTTTCTTCATCCATTATAAGAATAACTGTTTGGTGAGAAGGTTATGGGAGGTGTTGAAGGACAAGTGTGCAACTGGATGGCTGGGTGTACACGGAAAAGGCAATAGGAAGTTCCTGTTCGAGAAGCAGAGGAGCAAAGGTGGACAGTTTCTTAGGGTGGGACATCAATACAGATTAGAGAACTGGGATTATGATCTTCCCGAAGGAGAGGAAAATGGATGGATGGAGTCTCTTGTTTAGTGCCTTCTATTGGAGGTTGGGGATTCAGCTGGCATCTCAAGTCATGAACAGAGCTTAGAGGAGGACCTTCTATATTTAGGGCATAGTGAGAAGGAGATTTTGGGGGTGTTGGTTGTCCCTAAACCTCTTGATTCAATGCTGAAAGAGAATGTGGGGAAAACAATTGACCATGCTATGTTGCTCTAGGAGTGACATGACATCGTAAAGGATGGATGTTGCTTAGAATAGGAACAGGGCCCTAATGTTGTTGCAAAAAGTGGCTTGGGTTCGATCAGAAGGGAGACAACAAGCTATGAAGGTCTGGGAATTAGGTTGTGGGTTGTACACTTGTTGCGTTAGAATTGTAAATATCGAGAAACATATTGTTGTGGGGAACGGAATGGTGGTTGAACAGAGAGCCATGATGAAGTCATGCCTATCAAGGAAATTTAAAGGAGAACCTCTGGTCTGGTAAGAGGTCTTCAAATGGGCTGAGGAGGCCTGGGGTGTGTGAGGAATTTTAAGGTGCAAAGAATGGCTAATGATGTATTCTTATTGACCTTGCATTCCGAATTGGAAGCCTGTCAAATACTGCTGGAGTGTCAATGATCATGGGACCTTACTTTGTATATCTTGATGTTTTGAGAGACTTAGTTGGCTGTGGGAAAGGAGATCAGGTCCCGGAATTTATGTGAGTAAGGATGGTAGGTCTACCCTTACATCTACCGGATAAGGTGTTTCAGGCAATTGGAGAAATTTGTGGTGGGTATGCAAGGATGGATATCAAAATAGATGACAAATTGGAAATATAATGGGAAGGGTTGTTGTTAAGGGGAGTAAGTCCTCCTCAGGCAATCTCAATGCTGGAGTGTCGAGCTTTTTGAATGTACTATTTGGCTGGGAAAAGCCAGCAGTTTTTGTATGCCGATTGCCGAAAATGCAACACTGGTTGGACGACATATTGGGTTGGGGTTTTGCTTCAGACAGAGTAGGATGGCTTGAGGTTGAAGATGATGATTGAGAACCGTGCTGGCCGCTGGATCAATGGGCTTGTTGTGGTGGCCTAGAATATTAATGAGGAATCGTATGGTGGGTTCTGGTGAAACTCAAATTTTGAATTTGTAGACAATTGGCACACAAACGACATACTCTGACAATCTAAAATAGAAAACATTCATTCAATACTGGGACGGGCTTTAATATGCAAGGGATTTTAGACCATGGAAGGCATTTATTTTAATGAGCTGAGCCCTATTGGTATAGTTTCATGCTCAAACCCGCCTTTGGAGCTTCAGTTTATTACGCTTGGACGAACTCTATTTAATGGGAGCCCGTAGAAGAGGTTTAATTTTACAAACTTTAGTGAGTCATCTCTAAGAGCTATACCAGAACTTAGAGGACACCCTCAAATTAGGAAGTGGAGTGTTTATGCTTGAAAGGAGAGTTCAGAAAGGAAGGGACCAATGAAAGTTGATGGCGAAATAGGGGGAGCTGATCCTTATTGAGACAAAGTATATGATCAAGGGACAGTAATCAACAGAAAATAGTTGAATCTAGCATCTGTTAGGACATAGGATAGACCTGCCATGAAGTCCCATGGCGAGGATATGTTGATAATTAAGGATGCAGCAGAGGTAAGTCCATTAAAGTTGTTGCATTCATTTCCCTCTAGTCCCTCTTTTCTACTCTTCTTCTTTCTTTGAGTTCAACTTGTGTGGGGGATTTTAGGGA
The DNA here is from genome assembly GCA_031762675.1 of Pachysandra terminalis. Classification (NCBI taxonomy): domain Eukaryota; kingdom Viridiplantae; phylum Streptophyta; class Magnoliopsida; order Buxales; family Buxaceae; genus Pachysandra; species Pachysandra terminalis. Next base: position 7,827 of record JAUPMG010159544.1, on the reverse strand, counting down.
TCAAGAGGGAGGAAAATTCTCAGGGTTGGTTAAAATGTGAGAGGAAGGCCTTGGTTGGGGAGGGAGAGGGTTTTGGTGAAGTTGAACAGGAGACTTAATTGACTAAGGGGTAGAATTGCTCTCTGTTGAACCATTAGAAGTTGTTTTACCAGATGATGAAGATAATATTAGCAAAACGTATTTAACAGTGAGTGTGGTAGTGATTCTAGCAAGGAGATGAAGGTATCAGAATGGATTTGGACATTTAGAATGGAATATCTGATTGAGTCCTCAACAAAATCAAATCATTTAGTGGTTGTATGGTTTTGTTTTTTTGCAAGAGATTTGAAGAGGAGACATTTTTTTTTGATAAGGTGTGATTATATTATAAGTTAGAATAGTTACAAAAGATACTTGTGGTTATACACTGTACACAAACAGTATATACAAAAACCCTTCCAGGTAGAGAGCTCTGCCTTGGAAGTGTCTAGAGCCCTCTTCAAAAACCCTTCCAGCTTCGATATTCGACGGAAAAGGGAAGAGAAAGAGGTTGACAGCAATTTTCTGAGCTTCGAAATCCCCCACCACATTCCAAGCATCTTTCTCCCATTGCAAAATGTCGTTCAACGCTGGTGTCTCTCCTTCTACGCGACCCACCAAGCACTGACCTAAGCGCAACTTGTGACAAAGTATCTTTGGTTTTTGAATTAAAACGGTAGGAAACCTCTCCATCGACGAAGCCTTGGAGAACTCCGAAGATTGAATCCTCACATTCGCAAGCAAAGCGTCCTTGAACGTCGGAGAACAGCGGTTCCCTAACTAAACATCATCCTATAGAACGGTAGAGATTTCCTCCTCAGAATAACCTACTAGGCACAAATCATCCCTCTACCCGTGGTTCCTCTTTACCGGATACAACATCTCTTTTAACGCATAGATGAAAAATTCCCGTCCTTCCGATCTCCCTTCTTTTACCGACCAAACCCTAATGAATTTACCTTTCCTATAAATCTGCTTCAAAGCAAAATGTTTCCCTTCTTTCCCTCGAAATGCCCCTAAGCAGCCCCGGAAAATCCGATCATTCACGGTCTTTTCATAACAGCCTTGCAACCAACGACCTTCTTCTGCCGAGAGCCACAGATGGGCAGAGAAACCCCTTCTCCTTTCAAATAATCGTAGCTCTTCTTCTTCCAAGCCCCTTCTAATGCTAATCTCCACAGATTTCCTCTCGATATTGATGATTTTGGAGATCGCAAACTTGGTGGGCATACTTAAACAAAGACCGGCGGAACGACGACCGCAACAGTCGCCGTTGTCCCCTTCGTTGCCGCCTGCAAAAAACCTTTGATCCTTTGTCGCCTTCAGTTGCCTTCACCGTTCATTATCTGTGGCAGTTGAGAGAGAACATGAGAGGGAAGTCTTGTTGAGTAATAAAATTGTCAAGGGAGTTACAGAGATTGGCATGGAATATGATTGATCAAGTTTGAACTAGTCTAAGACTCGGGCAGGAAGGTCAAAGGGGGCGTGATTAGTTCCTAATGAGAACAGATATCTTGGAGCGTAAGGGGTTTAAGTGTGGATGATGTTAAGGTAGTGTTGGAAGTGTGGGCATCAGACTAGGTTACATGGACTCGGTTGCAAGTGTAATGAAGAGGTGTCAGACTCAATTATTTCCTGTAGCATAGGACTCGGGTACTCGACCCATATACTTTATATTTCAAACTTATTTGGCTAAGTAGTACCAGTATGATACCATCTACACAATATCAATTCTACACGTTTAAAACTCGATAGTTAAGTACATAATGAAGATAGAGGAGTCATCTGTTTAGAATAGAGGAAACATTTGTTAAACAAAATAGTGGGCATGGCTAATAAGGATCCATCATGGATCTCAAACCCGTAACCATGTTGAATCATTCTGAAATGGATACTTTGAGGTGAATAGAAGAGTCCACGTAATATAGCTCCTAGAATTGCATGACATACCTACTAAGCATGGTTCAAAATATAGTATTGAGGTAGCATATCGGTCAGGCAAAAAATGGATACTTATCGAGATACATATCGGATACGCGTGGAAACGCTGCAAAAACTATGGATACGGTAAATATGCATAGAGAATGGTAGATACTTAGAGTAAGACTCATTTAGATGCGAAGATAAGTTAGAAATATGATAGATTAACATGTTTTTTATATCATACACCCATGCACATAATATATTTTAATGTGAACATAAAACGATACGCGAGTGGGAGCATAGAAGCTTTAAATAAATAAGCATTTAGATCTTTACTTGAAATTTGTAGATCCATATAATAGAACTATAAAACATGTTTTAGACATGAAAAGAATAATTTGGAATGGAAAAAAAATATTCTTACAATGCATACCTCGAAAAGCTATGCATGAAGAGGAAAAATGCTTTTTAAGCTCCAAATATTAGATGTTTCAATCAAACTAAGAAGATTTTGGGACGAAATTGGCTATATTTCAATGGAGTTTGGTTTTTTGGTTAAGGGGAGAGAGAGAGAGAGAGTTGAGCAACGAACTAATGGTATCGTGCCGATGATGTGGATACAAGATAAATATCGACCGTATCGGCGGATAAGATAAGATAATTTGAACCATGCTACTAAGATCAACTGTTTAATATGTTACTTTTCTCATTCCTAAAGAAAACTCCATGACTCAAATTAATAACCATAAAAACTGGTAGAGGATTGTATTGAAAGATTTAGTCATAGCCACAACAGTTTTATTATACATAGCATGAGCTGCAGCAAAAGATATGAAACTGTTTGATTAAAAGTCGATTGAAACTAATGTTGTGACAAACCAGTAATCAAATATACTACTGAAGAGCCGCGTTTGCTTTAAAAAACAGATATTTAATCCCTAAAAAGAATACTGTGAAATTTACGTGCATTTTTACTGTGGAAAGCTAATGCCAAAACTAATATTTGCAAAATCCATGGTGAAGAAAATTTGACTGGAGTTTGATAGCACTATACATTGAAAAGGTATTATAATTGCACCGCTCCCAGGGAAATCAACAAACAATTAAAACCCATTTTGAGATGTGCCAGATTGCATCTCTTTTAGCCAATATTAATCAAATATTTAGAACCCATGTTACTAATCCTTCTCAGGGAAATCTCTACAACATGCTAACAAGATTAAATGAAAAAAGTGAAGCAAGTGACTAAATTTCAAGAAAATGATGCAAATGCATCCTTTATATGCTGAAGAACAAATACGGTACGTGAACAAATGGTGCATTGTATCTAATCTTCATGTGCTGTCGGAGAAATCACAAGAAAAGAAACAAAAAGGAGAAAGGGAAGAAGAAAAATACTAACCTGCAAAAAATTGAGTTGTAGTTACATGAAGTTGTTGATAGCTGAATGGGTTCACTGAAGGGGAATGTGCTGGGATTAAAAGAACAGGTATGGTTGGGATCATGATTGTGCTAGCTTCAGAGTTGTCTCCTTGATCAATTGTCTAGGGCTCATGGTTTGAAGTATCGTTTGATACTGATACAGATTGGCCGATCCATATTGGTATTGGACCAAACTGATCTGAGATATAAGACAATACGCATCGGTATATACTTGAAAAATCCCTTAATTCTACAGAGTCTCAGACTGATCCGTATCATAGCTGAACGATACAGCTACCGATACTGATAATTTAAACCTTGCTAGAGCTCGTGGTCTCTTTGGTGATGAAAATGGTAAACCTAATAGCCGAAGGGCAATGTAGTAACTAAGAATATTCTAAAGGATGGTTTTATCCTACGAATTTCCTTTACTTACAACTTCAGCCACTGATGATGATTTGCCAACAACACAATCCTTTTTTGGTTCTAAAAAGAGCCAGAATTGGTATGAAGATGTACCAGGACACGCTGGCGGTTGAGAAATCAAAGTGTGTGAGTTTGATGACTGGATCAAGTATATACAGCAGGTGGGATCAGGGCAAAAAGTCGAAGCATCTCTTCTCTCTCCTATGAAGAGAATGAAAGTGAGAACAAGGGAAGAAAACCCTATTCCTCAAGGTTTTAGCTTATTTTATGTATAGTTTAGGGTGCATTTGATAAATTGGAGGATGAACCATTTTTGTTTCGTAGTTTTGGCAAATTGAAAGGTGGACGAACTATGTTTCTTTGAGGTTGTATTGTCTTTAAGATAAGGTTATAGATGTATGTGTGTGATATCTTATATAACAGTCCAATATGCTCACAAAGGGACTCACATTTAAATACACACACATACATACAGTCCAATATGTATGTATGTCTGTGGGAAGTGATGCACCTGACTGCTGCCCAAGTCAACCGGATGGAGTTATGATCTCGCAAGAAATTGCCTCCCAAAGGCCATATTGCACTTTATTGTCTAGCAAGTGCCAAAAGTTTCCTTTCATTGTTTATAGTTTACAAGTAAACGAAATTCTGCAGTCGCCTCACCTGACCATTCTCAATAGACAGGTTGAAAGTATAATATAGACAAATAGAGATCTGGTATGATCTCTGGTGGGGCGATACCACTCTTGCAGTCCGTTTTCATTGCCTCTTTCGAGTTGTCTCTTCGAGGGAGGCCCCTAGTTTCAGAGGTTTTATCCTGGTCGCCTTCCGGGCTCGTTTGGAAACTTGATTTTAGACGAGATCTGAGGGAGTCCGAGATCGCTCTCTTGGGTGATCTCTTTGAGTGTCCGAGGGAGGTGTTTATTAGCCCCGACCTCCCAGATACGAGGATCTGGTCTGTTAGTGGGAGCGGGACTTTCTCGGCTAGATCCTTCGTCCTCACCTTTTGGTCCCTTCTAGTTTCCCTGTGCGTAGTATTTGGCGTCCTTTCATTCTCCCCGTGTCAAAGCTTTCACGTGGTCTGCTTTTCTTCATAAAATCAACCCCAGTGATCGGTTGCAAAGGAGGTGGCCTGACTGTGCGTTATCCCCACATATGTGCTTTATGTGTAGAGTGTGGGAAGAGTAGGTTGACCATCTTTTTGTTCATTGTTTTGTGGCCAGGGAGATTTGGTCATTCTTTTTTTGCCAGATTGTTGTGTGTTGGGTTATGCATCGGGATATTAGGGATCGGCTTTGACAGTGAAACTTCCCAAGATTGGGAAAAAGGGGTAAGCTCATGTATTAGGGGGTCTGGATGGCGACACTTTGGGTTCTGTGGGGGGAGCGGAATGCCAGGATTGTTGAGGATAGGTGCAGATCCACTGCTTCTCTTAGCGAGACCATTTGCAATATGGTGGGTTTGTGGATGGTTGTCCTTCCATCCTTCAGAGGGATCTCTATAACTGACATTTCTTCTAGTTGGGTTAAGATTGCACAGTCGTCCCCTCGGATGACTGAGGTCATGCTGAGTGGAGGGCTTCGAGTATGGGTACCTTTAAGGTGGCATTGGAGGAGTTTTCCGCGATCACCTTGTCCATATCTCTCATGTTTTCTTTGGTTTGATTGGCATTGGGGATTCTACGAGGGCCGAGTTATTGGCTCTTCTATCAGGTTTGAGGGAGGCTTCTGACCTTGGTCTTTCTCAGGTGATTATTGAGGGAGATTATGTGTCTGTCATATCCTGGATGTGTGGGCCTTTTTCGTGTCCATGGAGATGGACCCATTTGGTTCGTTTGGCCATATCCTTGAGCCTGCTGATTGATGCTTTTGCACATACCCCGAGGTCAAGGAACAGTTTGGCAGATCGTCTAGTTTGAGTAGGTGTGGGGAGGGAGCTGTTTTTTGCGGGTCCTCCCATTGAGTTGATGGGCGATGGTTTTTTGGCACTACGAGTTTTTATGGTTTTTCATTTCCCCTTTTTTCCTTCTTGTCATCTTTATCTTTTCATGTTTTTGTTTGTTTTGGTCGCTTGTGTACATCTTGAGCACCTAGACGTCTTTTCTCTTTTGATGTAAGTGCTCTGTATCTCTCTTTTTTCTCTTATACATATATGTAGTTATTCATCAAAAAATACAAGGAAAGAACAATTTAATTAATATAGTGATTCACTTGACACAACTGGAGGATGAGAGATTCTTGTTACCGTCAGTCATCGGACAAGAGACTATTGAGCGTAAAACTTACCAAAAGTAAAAAAGAACAGGAAATAGCACCTTATGAAAAACAAAGCGCCAGAAAAAAGCTCAATTAGTAGGGTGGTCTCGTCGAGTTGGAGAGGTTGCATCAATTAGCATAGAGGAAATTCGCTGATGGAAAAAGTGTCAGCATGCTGACTTAGTCAACTTTCGAAATTGTTCTTTCAGGATCTTTTATCAATATTTAGAATTACTGGATCAACTGCTCTGGCTTTTAGCCATTGTAACTAGTGGAACCCTAAAATGTCACTCACCTGTTCTAACTCTTCTGTACTTACATTTGGAAACTAGCTTCATACTAAGAGTCTAAGATAGTGGTAGAAAGAATACCATGCTGTCCCACGACTCCAAAAACCATGTTAATGGTTCCACATGATTGGTTGATAAAGAATCAAAGTGGCTTTACCAATGAATCGTGAAATGCTGTGGTTCTTCCATTTGATTTCTTAATTTATTTAGAAGTAATTTGCAAGATCGTGCACCCTTTTCTTTTTTCCTAGTTATAAATACAACTTAAGTGCAGCTGGTTGGATCCAACCCGTTCTTGAAATAAACAACTTGACCACACTCAAACTCTTCTGTCCACCTTATCAAAAGCCTATTTTCAGTGAATCCAGGGTAGGGTGGCAATGGACCGGGCTCGGGCCGGCCCCTACTCTATATATAAGAGCACTTTTGTTGGCCTGAACCCGGCCCGAGCTTCAGGCTTAACAATGCTTGCCCAAGCCCGCTTATTGTTTCATTAGCCAAGCTCGAGCCCGCCCATGTTTTTATAGAACAAAATTTCTACTATTTTGTTGGTGCTAAGAATTGAAACCTAGTCTTCACACGTCTTCACAAGGGTGTATGTGAAGTTCGCACCACTAAACCATAACCATTGGTGATGATAAACTTAAGTAAACTTTATATTTTAGTCGTTATGAGCCTTCATATCGTCGAGCCGGGCCGGGCCAATCTAACATGAACCCAAGCCCGGCCCGAAAATTTAATTAGGCCCTAAATTTGAGTCCATCCCGGCCTTATGTGCCACTTATCCTTGCCCAAGCTTGCCCAATCATATGGACGGGCTGATCGGGCCAGTCACCCTGCCCATTGCCACCCCTAATCCAGGGACAAAGACCTAGCCCCAAATGATTGTTTAGTGGACTGGGGAACCAAGGACCTGTTTAATACTGCCTATACTACCTATAAAATGCTTCCCTCCTGCTCAGTTCTAGTTGGAGTCATTAATCCTATGTTAAGGGGACTTGATTAGCTTGGTCAACAAGTCTCATAAGACTTTTGACTGCATGTCTTTTGAACTGTAATGCATTTGAGTAGATTGTTAGAGGCTGTCTGGCAAATCTATGTGTAGTAAAAAAGAGCCTTGACTGGCAATAAACTTGTGCTTCTTTGGAGGGATCATCATAAATGATTGAAGTATTTCTTTCACGGTACATAATTCAGCCAGAGCTGAGCCGCTGCTGTAATGTAAAGGAATCTGCCATTTCAGCTACCACAATAGTGTATTCCATCGCTTCCATTTCCTGGTATAGAAATATCCATTTTAATGACCTTGAGGTGCTTATTGATTATTCCGTACAAGGTTTTAAATTCGAGTTCGCTAGATATTTCGCCAAGGGGGGCATGGCGAAATTTCGTCTATATTTTGCCGAAATTTCGGCTAAATGGGGAAATACCACCATTTCCCCAAGGGGGGAAATGGCGACATTTCGGCGGCATGCCGCCGAAATTTAAAACCA
>JAUPMG010159533.1:0-10842 GCA_031762675.1 Pachysandra terminalis | reverse complement strand
ATTAAGCCCAACACTTAATTATATAAGCCTTAAACATTATAATAGGTTATTATGTGTGTTTATATAATGTCTTAATACAATAATGTCGATTAGGGTAAGTATAGTGTATTACATAAGTGTTTAAGGATAAAGCTTATCCAATTGCTATTTCACCCTTGTATATAACAAGAATTTTCTATTTCAGTCTTTTCGTGTTGTTACATTGACCCTATGAAGGGCGATAATTGTAATATAGATCTTTTGGATTTTATTACTTGTGAGTATTAGCTCGACTTGGTTTTAGTTTGGCTATGGTTTTAAATTTGACAGACTTCCACTGTGATTTTATTTATTGGTATGACTCTAATTCAACCAGGTAAGGGTTGACATGGTGGCTGATTATTCGTATCCACGCAGTGGATCCGAATGTAGGTTTCTTGGAATCCTCGAGATCCCATATCTCGGATTTGGGGTGCGACACAATCTGGACAAGCTAAGGCACCTGCCTGATGAATCGGCCAACAACTTCATAGCCCATTTCAAGAGGACCGCGAATAAATGCAAGCTAACCCTTTTCGAAACCAAATTTGTGAAGTTAGCCCAAAATGGTCTGGGGTTAGAACTTCGAAAGAATTTTGAAGGGATGGCGTTCGAAGATATCTTTGAGTTGTCCACTAGGGTCACCAAATATGAATGGCTTCTCAAATAAGAAAGCCAACTAAAAATGGCCACGTTCGGGACCTATTACCAAGACCCGAACTATGAAATCGATATGGCTGAAGTAGTGACCAAAACACCAATGATATGTTCGTTCTTAAAAAGGATGGACGAATAGGTGTCTGGCCAGGATTTCAAAAGAATCATTTATGATGACACTAAGAGATATGCATTTGACGTATCCAAGAGAAGAATTCTTCACCCATCTCTCACGAGATTGGTTCCTAAGCCTCATAGATGGTCACAAACTCCCTTCACTTGAAGAAACAAAGGGAGATTTTTGTAAATGGCATAGTTCAAAAACGCATTCGACCGCTAACTGCTACGCTTTCCATAATATGGTACAAGTAAATATTGACAAAGGGATGATCAAATTCCCAGAAAAAGTAAAGGAAATAATGGAAGTGGATGCCAACCCGTTCCCTACGGGGGTATCAATTAACGTGGTGGCCTCCAAAGTTATCGGCCTAGAGACAGGTTTTAAAAGAGAAAATCTACCATCAGCGAAGGAAACACCTTACGACCGAGGGAACGTGGTGAGACCGTCACAGGCAGCCTACACTGAGCCCAAGGCAGACCGGAAGAGCAAGACTCTTCCGTGTGACAGATGCCTCAGGGAGATCCGCCAACATGTATGACGTCGTGTAGAAGACCATGAAGAGCGACGGCCTCATCAATGAATATGGAACAAATGGTCGAGATGGGGGCAAGAATAAGCTCGGCCACGGAGAATGGTAACCACCGCTCGTGCAACACAACTGGTGGAATAAAGTCACCCATCAAATATTTCCACATCCGGTCCAGGAGATGACTAGGTCCCAGAAAAGAAGATGGCAACGGCAGCAAGTCAATCATAGACGGGCCCATGTTCATCGGTCTGACAACCGAATCCTGATGATCTGGCCGGATGAAGTGAGAGCCATCCAACCACGGAAGGCCCCAATTAAGAAACAACTGACCGAAGCTTCACCAGGACAAGAAACAGTCAATGAAGATTCGACCGAGGAATTTTCACTGGAAGATATAGAGGAGGATGCCCTTTACCTCTTCCTCGAAACACTACTTGCTGAGTTTGGGACCCCAGAGGTTCCCATAGAATCGGCCGTCATACCGACTAATACATATTCTGCAAAGCCCATTCAGTTTGGGTAACTACCACCCATCTCAATGCCATGCAACATGGCCTGCACTCTACCGGCAACCTTCCAGGTGGAGGTCTCGGAACAACGGAACTTAGTCGGCCAAGAGGAAGACTTCTCCATTGCTTACCTCATCGATCCAAACGACAAGGAGGCCGAATAAAGGGTGAAGATAAGGGTTATTAATGGCCAAGGTATGTCTTCCAATTAAACGGTCGTCCCCTCTCAGATGACCGAAAAGGTGACATTTGAGAAGCCACCTAGAAAAATGACTCAACACCTCAAACCACTATATATTAGCGACCATATGGACAGGGTACCGGTCTCCAAAGTCTTAGTATACAATGGTGTTGTTGTAAACATACTCCCTACATGGTGGCCTTCATACCATGGGTTAGCACCCAGAACGAAGAGGGGGCATCCGCTTGTTCCTGGTGACTTATGTACTGAATTGGTTTGTGATTATGAAGCTACATATGAGGGTCACGTAACATGACACATTAGCTTCGTACATTACATCCCATATCTCATTTTCATTCTTTTGATTAAGCATACCATGTAGGACATCTGAATGACGCATCTCATAGCAAACCTGTAGCTAAACTTCTAAATTTTTTAAATTTATCCCTAAATTTTTATTAATTACAGAATAACCCCTATAATAGTTTGGGTTATTACACGTGCACTACTAGGAAAGGATTGGATCCACTCTAACTGGTGCATTCCATCTTCACTACACCAACTACTAATCTTATGGAAAGGGGACAAGATCAAAGTAGTGATGACGGACAGCAAGCCATTTCTGGACAATTCCAATGCGGCCAAAACCATGTTGTATGGCGAAGAGGTTCGAACAGTGCACTTCATCAATTGAGACCACAACGGAAGACCGACTGGGATATTGACTACGGTCAAGGATCCCCAAGATGCTAAAGTAGAAGTATCTACATCCAGACCGAACGATATAATACACTACCAGTCAAGGGACAATATGTGCTTAATAGAGGAGGTCCAATGAACTACGACCTCAAAGAAAAAGAAGGGTCGACCGCGATTAAGGCCACTCTAGAAAACATCAGACGGTACCTAAAGGAAAAGGCTACCAAAAAATGGCACAAGTAAACATAACAGAGTGCATTCTAGAGCAGGAAGAAACGGAAGACCTCTCACAAGAGGAAAATTCTATGGTTGATCTAGCAGCGGCCCCTGCTAAGATAGAAATTACACTCGCGAAAGTCCAAGACCCTCTTGAGGAACTCAACCTAGGCATCGATGAAGACCAAAGACCGGTCTATATCAGTGGACTGATAGAGTCCGGCATGAGGCAAGAAATGGAACAACTGTTGAGAGAATACACAGATTGTTCTGCATGAGACTATCAGGAAATGCCGGGGTTAGACAAGAAGTTGGCGGAACACAAATTGCCAACGAAACCAAACTTTAAGCCCTTGAAACAGCCACCAAGAAGGATGTCAGAAAAAGTGACCCTGAAAATCAAAGAAGAGATCGAGAGGTTACTTCAGGTTGGGTTCATCAAGCCAATTAGGTATGCAGATTGGATTTTCAATGTTGTGCTAGTAATAAAGCAAAACGACAAGCTAAGAGTGTGCATAGATTTCAGAAATCTCAACTTAGCAATTCTAAAGAAGAGTACCCTATGCCAGTGGCCGATCTCTTGATCGATGAGGCAACAAAGCACGAGCTTTTGTCTTTTATGGATGGACATTTGGGATACAACCAGATTTTCATTGCTAGGGAAGACGTGGCCAAGACGACATTCAAATGTCCAGGGGCCATAGGGAGCTACTATTGGAAAGTCATGTCATTCGACCTAAAGAACGCCAGAGAAACATACCAACGAGCAATGAATCTGATCGGTCACGTCATACAAGTATACATAAAAGACATCATGGTGAAATTTAGAAGAAAGGAGGATCATCTAATCGAGCTAAAAAAAACATTCAAAAGAATGAGATCTTACAAGCTGAAGATGAATCCTCTGAAGTGCGCTTTCATGGTCAAAGTAAGCAATTTTCTGGGTGTCCTTGTTTATCAGGGAGATATAGAAGTGGATGGCAATAAAGAAAAAAGCATTCTTAGTGCTAAGCCTCTTGAGAACAAGAAGCAACTCCAAAGGTTTCTCGGTCAGGTGAACTTCCTCAAAAGATTCATCTCGACCTTAGTCGAAAAGATGAGTGCTTTTTCACCTTTGTTGAAGTTACGAACAGAGTCGAATTCTGTGTGGGGAGAACCTCATCAGAAGGCTTTCGATCTCATCAAGGAAATCTTGTCAAAATCACCTATTCTGCTCCCTCCAAAGAAAGGCCGGCCATTAAATTTATACATTTTGGCCGTGAAAACGTCAATTAGCATTCTCCAAGCTTAGGACAATGACTGTGAAAAGCAGACGATGTATTATTTAAGTAAACTTTTGCTACCAACCAAAACGAGAATTCGGACTTAGAAAGGCTATGTTTATCATTGTATTACTCCGCCATAAAGTTAAGGCATTATTTAATCACCAAAATGGTACTATTGATAGCACCGATCGATATGATTAAATACATGTTATCTCGACCGTTTCATAGGGGAAGAATAGGAAAATGAATTCTAGAATTATCAAAATTAACCTTTTTATATGTTCCACAGTAAGTGGTAAAAGGCCAAGCAATGGCCAATTTTCTGACCGATCATCCATCGTGCGTGATCGAGGAAGAATGGCTAGAGGATTACGATGTCTTTACAGCCGATCTTGCACCAAGGACTCTCATCTTCGATGAGTTACAAACGGAACAGTCGGCCGAAGCTGGAATGATCATCATATCCTCAACAAGGAGAAGGCAAGAACATGCATTCTAGTAAGACTACCCAAGTACTAACAACCAAGTTAAATATGAGGCCCTCATCATCGGTCTAGAGATCTTGACCGAACTAGGAGTCAGAAATATCATAGTGACAGGAGATTCATAGCTAGTCATAAATCAATTGACAAGAAAATACAAGTGTCTAAGTTGGCAACTGGCACCTTTCTATGCCTTAGCCAATCAATTGATTGATGATTTTGACAAGGTTACATTACAGCATTGTGTGCGGTCGAGGAACACTGAGGCCAACGAGATGGCCCAAATAGATTCTAACTTGATCATAGATGAAGGCGTTACATCCAAGACGATAAATGTTCAAAAATGGTCCCTCCCATTGTGGGGAGAAGGGTCGGGGGACTAGAAATATTCATGCTTGAACTCCAGGAGGACGATTGAAGAATCCCAATCGTCAACTATCTCAGAGATCCCAACAGTAGGACATAGAGAAAGATCAGAGCCTTGTCCATAAGCAATTTATTATACGCTGACGAGCTATACAGGGAGGGCGTCGATGAAGCTCTACTAAGGTGTCTCGGTCGAGCCGATGCCAGACTTGTCATGTCCGAAATCCATCAAGGGATTTTTGTATCTCATCAAGCAATGAACCAAAATGAGATGGCTCATCAGACGACATGGCTACTTTTGGCCAACCATCCTGAATGATTGCAAAGAATATGCAAAGAGGTGCGAGCCATGTCAGAAACACAGACTAGTTCAGCATGCGCTGCTGTCAAGCTTTTTCCCATAGTAAAGCCATTGTCATTCTAAGGATGGACAATGGATTGATCGAAAAGGTCAATCCTATCTCTTCGAAGATGCATGGGTTCATCATAGATGCAGCCGATTATTTCACTAAGTGGGTGGAGACACGATCGATGAGAAAGGTAGACCAGACCAATGTGATTGAATTCATTGAAGAATTGATCATACATAGGTTTGGGATAACATAAAAAATAATGGCTGATAGTGAAAGTGTATTCACAGGAGGGCAAGTATTCCAATTCACAAAGGAATACAGATTCAAGATCCTGAATTCAACCCCTTACTATGCACAAGCAACGGTCAAGCGAAAGCAACTAATAAGGTTCTGAAGAACGTCCTACGGAAGATGATCGAGGACAAGCCTAAGTCGTGGCTTAAACGGTTATCAGAAGTGGTATGGGCGTATCGTAAATCTTACAAGACGAGCATAGGCACCACACCATTTGCCTTAACATACGAACACCATGCAGTTCTCTCATTAGAGGTAATGATCCCATCACTCAGAATAGCATTTAAGCACAACTTCAACCCCGGCCCAATTCACAGCGGCCATGATAGCTGAACTAGAAGATCTAGATTATAGCTGAATCAGAGCATTTGACGCTCTACATGCCCAGAAGTAGAAATTGGCCCGTACTTAAAACAAGAGGGTTAAGCACAATCCTTTTGCAGAAGGAGACTTGGTGTGGAAGACCATTTTGCCAATAGGGACCAAGGATCCTGTCTATGTAAAATGGTTGCCAAACTGGGAAGGACCATTCAAAGTCCAACAAGTCCTATAAGGAGGGTCTTATGTTATTGTGAAACTGACCGATCAACAAAGAACAAGAATGATAAACAGTTCATACTTAAAAAAATATTATCCTACCCTGTGGGATGCTCCATTCTAGGTGACCTTCTAAATGGTCTATCAAAAATTACAACAATGTCAAAGAAATACAATGGAAAAAATAGCCGAAAGGTCATATTACATCTGGACATCAATACAAAAAACAACCCAGATGGCCTAAGGGCAATCTTCAAAACTATCAAATGGCCATACTGGCCGAAGAACGGTGGCTTACGTGCATCCTGTAAGCAACTAACTTCAAGCTTCAACCAAGACGGCTTATGGCCGGCATGATCCAAGGCCTCCCTTTCCTATTCCGATCAACGGTCGAGAACGAGCTAGTGCCCCCTCATCCTTCAAGCCTACTTACCATCTTCAAAGAAGACATATTATCCCGTCCTTTTGTAAGACAGGGATCCATATAACATGGATCATCAGCATTTTTCACTATGCCACAGAGCCATGTTGGCAATAGCGTTGAAGCTATAAGTTCTATGTTCCAATTGTGGATCCTCATGCAACCGGGCGAACCGTCAGATCTGAAATAATGGCGAACTGATGTTAGCCGAATGTTGGAACTGGTCGTTGATTTCAGATAGCTAATATGAATGCCCGTCAGAGCTTTAAAACATTAAGACGAAGGACCATGACAACGATGTTTGATACAATTTAGGGCGAAGAAAGGAGAAAAACTAACATCATCATCTTGGCCAATTAACAGAAACAAACCGACATATCCACCTACTGGGGGTAGACCGATTATGAAGACAACGTCCAAGCCTATCATAGCCATAGAACTATTCGGGAAATAAGGATCTCCAAGAAGAGGAAGAGTTACTAGGATCTAAAACAAATCTTGAATGGGCTGAAGAAGAAAGAAAGTGAGATTAAATAGCCGAAGAAGTGATTTTACCGGCTATTAGATCTTTCTCCTTCCTAAGAGACGATGCGTGTGAAGATCATTAATTACCTCCCTTACGTCTCTTCAAACTGACGGAATACTAAGAGATGCTAAGGAAGGTAGGGGCATATGTTACTGCGTATATCTGCCTATCTTCACTGGCCAATGAAAACATGACTCTTGGCACACAAGGATGCCAAACGACACGTTGAACACGATGTACAAGGAAACCAAGTGTAGCGCTGAACACGATGCACAAGGAAGCCAAGTATTGCGTCGAACTATAAGAACATGAAAAGCTAAGACTAGAAAAGAATTTTTAATAGAAGGGTAAATTGGTTATTTAACTAGACCATAATTAAAAATAATCTAAAATTTTGGTAAATAAGATAATTATAATTGGATATATAACTTAAAATAATTAAGTTAAGTATTAGTAATTAGAATTAGGGCAAAATTATATGAATTGGGATTAAATTAAGTAAATTGAGTTTAATGACATAAGTTAGGCTTAATTAAACTAGACATACGTTTAGTAATTATTTAAATAGGCTTAAGTAAGTTCCTTAAGGCCCAAGGGATTGAAATATTTAATTATTTAATATGTAATTTTGTGGCTAATTAATAGGGGAATTAAAAATATAAGTTATACTTAGAATAGGAAACTAGATTACTGCTAAACATTAGTAAGCTATCCTAATACAACTGTAACTCTTAAAATATTATAAAAACAAGTTACTTAAGTGAATCTAACCAAATTAATCAAAGAAATTTAATGGGAAACCCCAAGAGGAACTAAAAGAAATTCAAAAACCCAGAAATCTGAAGAATCTACAGCAAAACACCAATCAGTTTTCCTTCATTGTCTTGTGAATTTACTTCTATCCCTAGTGTTATAACATGAAGGAATTATTGTGATTGATTTGTAAACCCTTCCTCATGTTCTTATACATAAAACCTAGCAATAAAGAATAGAGAACCCATCACCATCCGTTAAGAGATCGGAAAGAACAGAAACTAGATATTTATCAATATCTGAATGTATTGATTAAATAACCAATGAAACTATTTTTAGATAATTTATTTTGTATTTTTTATTATTCCCCTGTTCGTTAGGAACACGGTGCAACAAATTGGAGGTGATTCTAATAAGTATACACAAAGTTATGGCCAAAATACCAATCGTACGTCAAAGTTGAAACCAAGAAAACCCTCAGCGGCTAGCCTCTGAGTCAGCTACTAACCACAGACTCACAGGCCTACTCACTGGCTGGCCAGGTAGCCGACACAAGCGACTAGCCAATTGACCCAGCCGACTCCAATTTCCCCCATGCATATTTTGACAAATTTGACTAATCTGACCTAGCCTAACCTACTAGTAAAGTTTCATAAACTTTTGTACACCTTTATGAATTTCGGCTCACCTCTGACCTAGCCTCTCACCCAGCCAACAGCCTATTGTAACCTATTTTATAAACTTAAATTTTGGACATCTACATAATGTTAAACCTAGTTGATTTATTGTATCTCCTGATGCTGGGAATATATTTATAAGAATTTGACCACCTATACCTAAGTTTTGACCTATTAAGACATTGGATCACAATATGAAATTCTAAGATATATAGGAAATTAGCCCTACAACACTTCTAATAGTTCTATTTGTATAATAAACAGATGCTCAGATGATTGGTATAGTATACAAACATGTGGTAACCTTTTTATGATTATAAGTGTAATTTTAAGTGTTACAAGTGATTTATTTAGCAATAGGAACTGTTAATTCTGTGAATACTTCATCTCTTAATAAAGCAAGACTTATTACATAAATATATTATTTATAATTCTCTAATCATACTTACATGTGTGTTCAAATTATATAAATATATATATATATATATATAACTATATGCATTTATACTAGCCTAGGATCATAAGGATGTGTCTCATGTGTGTGTTGTTTTGACTAAATGTGTGTGAGCATTATTGTGTGTGCACTGCACTAATAAATGGATCTGAATTAATAAGTTGCATATTGACTACCTGGTCAAGATTGCTTTCCTTATATCCTAGTATTTGAGCACTTTGTGCTTGGGCAATAAAGGATACCGTCATGACTCATGATATGGTTATGACCATTTACTTTTCCTTGTTTAGGACTAAGTGTTTTATACGCCCAAGGTGAGGGAGGTATGTAACACCCCTCAGATTTGCTATCTTTTCTATTTGGGGTGTTTCTATTATTTATGTGTTCTTATGGGCATTTTGGCAATTAATGGCCAGCTCTTGAGGACACATGCCTTGTACTCCTTGCCCTACACCTTATCCCCTCTCTTTAAAGAGCTTGGATGGTTGAGATTCACTCTCCCATCCAAGGGGTTAAGGAAATGCTAGGATTAACCCTCCCTTAGAGAATAGGATGTAGGTCCTCACCCTAGCTCTCTTTTTCTTTGTTTTGTTTGTTGTTTTTGCTAAAAAGAACTTGGAAGCTCTCAAAGGAAGAAGAAGGGAATGGGAAGAAGATTGAGCAAGGAGCCCAAGCTTCATCAGATTTTCGAGCAAGAGGAATTGCTTATGCCAGGTAAATGCATTGTGTGCATTTATTGTGTGTTTAACAAAGAATTTCGGAGTTTCCTTGAATATCTTGAGGTCATTGAATATTGAAATGCTCATATGAATGTTGATGAATGATTCTCTCGAGTTCATGCTTAAGTTATACCTGAATATAGATTAGTTTTCTATGTTTTAGGTTAAAATGGCTGGTATGAGATTTTGAATGATAAATGATTGATTTTTGGGTTGAATGCTCTATTCATGGTTGGTTATATTCATTTGGATGTTTAGCTATGTTTCTTCATCTTTTCTAGACTCATTTTGCCCATAAAACATGAACCCTAGGTGGTATTTGACCTAGAGATGACAGGTGCGAAATTTGGGTAAGAAACCTAGAAAATCGTGGCCGTCGGCGAGTCGGTTGGTCCGCCGACGAACTCGCCGACGAATACCGGTTGGTGAGACTCACCTATCGAGGACGCCGACCGAAGATCCACACTTCGTGTGACCTGTCGGTGAGTCGTAGGTGGAACCGATGGGCTCGCCGACGAAAGGAGGTGCAAAGTGGCCCTATTGGTGGGTGTGTCGGCCCACCGATAGACTCGCTGACAGGGAGTGTTGATGTTGTTGCTTGCGGTCGATGAGTGGTCGGTTACACCGACGATACTCACCGACAGTTGTCAGTGGATCCATCGGTGGCACCGACGGGCCCGCCGACGAAGATTAGAATTGTGCCTTTGGGGTTCAGTGAGTCGTCGGCAGACCCGACGACACTCGCCGACAGGCGTCGGTGGGTATGTTGGTCCGCCGACGGAGAAACTTAGAATGCTGCGGTATGTTGGTCCACCGATGGTACCCGCCGAAGAGAGAATTTCACTGATATTCTGAAAGGGTTTTCTAGTATGATAAACAGCTTGAATGACCTATGATTGTAAGGCTTTACATTATGCTTTCAATTCATAATATTGAATGATTGTGAGAATCATATTATATTCTTTCATCTCATATTTACTCCATGATTGAAGCATAGTTAGAAATGTTAAATGAATGTGATGCATACATTTAGTTGTTTGCTAATCTCGTGCATCTAATGGCCAT
>JAUPMG010159522.1:0-10842 GCA_031762675.1 Pachysandra terminalis | reverse complement strand
ATAGTTATTAGACAATAAACAGAACGACAGCATAAAGTTAGAGGATCCAACAGTTTGTAACACAAATTAACTGGTATTTAAATTGAAATCTCAATTCAAACTAGCGATGCCAAGCCACTAACCGAAAATATAATGAGTCCAACACCTATTATCATCATTAAGACCAGAATCCATTTGTTTGGACACCAAGTACAGAATGGACAACTTTCCACCTGATCTATCTAATATCAGGTACTTAAAACCTGATCCATAAAAATGGACAACTTTACACCTGATCCATAAAAATGGTTGGAAATACAAGGATATTTTGTGCTAGTCCTTGGAAAACAATCACTTCCAAAAATAGCTAGAATTCCTTTAGAGACATTTTAAAAAAAAAAAGAAAAAGGGATGGCTAAAAAACACTTACAAAATCGATGAGCATGCAGAGAAGTCTGGAGCATGGAGAACTGAATCTAATACGTCTAAATTTACAAGAAATTACAACAAACATTGCACAAACTAAAGAGATCAAACTGGAAAAGAGTCACAAATCTGAAAACGATAAAGGTAAAGGTTTTTTTAACGATTTAAAAAATCTAGGGGTGTGCAACGATTCCAAAATCCACAGTCCATCTAGGGGTATTAACAGAAACAAATGCAATGATTCCAAAATCCAAGCCCTATTATATGGAATGACTTGGGGTGTTGCGGATTTAACTTCAAGGTTGTCGCCATTAGTACTAGAATCGAACCTACAAAAACTAGATCTTTTTATGGGTACCTGATACATATTACACAAATGAATTACAAAATTACTTAGGTCTCGTTTGGCTGATACTCTGGATCAGGAACTCATTCCAGGAATGAGTTCCCTAAATTCATTCTAGGAACTAATTTTGAAGGCTTCTTGATTGCGATTGGTTAGCATGTTACAAAATGAGCTCCAACCTAATATATATGTTTGGTTAACATGTACTATTATGAGTTTTAAGAAAATTTTCTTCTTCTTTTTTTTCTTTTACCGATAATTATTTCCATAAAATCCCATGTTTATGCATAAATTTTGCATATAATTACTTTAATAAACAACTTCACAATTATTATCAAATACAAGGAGCCATGAAAAAGCACCTGCTCATACTCACTTGCTAAAGTTTTTTATTACAGACAAAGTAAAATATTTTAAGAAATAGTGATCAGGATATTATTAAAATTTGAAAAAAGAGAAATAATTGATTAGAACTCTGTTTATTCTGAATGCATATAGACTATTTTGAATGTTCCTAATCCAGATGAAACATGGGGAGAGGAGCATTATGCAATTTTCAATATCAATAAAATAATATTTGCAAAAAGGGGGAACAGTCGAAAAAGTAGATATTTCATTCTTGAATTTTGCTTCAGAAATTTTAAAATCAAAAATGAAATTTGATTCAGAATTATCCACTCTTCATATAGCTCATTATCTCCATATCGATCTATCTTTTATGTTACTGTGTTGAGCCCTAATAGATTTGGTAAGTTCTTTCATCAAAGATGAAGGACAAGGGTTACAATCGAAGCACAGATCAGTGCAAGTCAAAGTAAAGAACCTTGTTACAAAACATAAGGTTTCTTCTACTTCATTGTAACCTGTGATATTTTGTTTCTATAATTTTTTAACCTTTTTCAGGGATGCGAGACTATAGAGACCGAGACCATGCGACAACAATTTCCATTCTACAATGGATCACAGGCGATATTTGCTGGTAGGATGCAAAGAATGCTTTGGATTGAAACTGAATGCAGAGCGAATAACAAGACTTTGCAAGAGATTTTGGAGGAATTTTTCGAATCAAACGAAGTTTGCTTCAGAGTTCTTAACGATTACAGCATCAGATTAGTCTTCAGAGTTCTAAACGATTAAAATCTAAAACCGATTTAAAAGATGTGAGAGAAGTACTCACCTGAAGCTTGAAAGGATCGAAATCAAACGATTACAACTTGCTTCGAGGATTGCTGCTCCAATGGTCGGATCTAAAATCAATTGCTGCTCCAATGGTCGGAAACCTGAAATCAAACCTTTTTAAATAGAGTCGGGTGGGTTTTTCGAGTATCGAGGGTTAATCACCAGAACGCCGAGCGGGCGGGTCGTGAGCGAGAGACCGTCAAATTTGAAAATAACTTGTAATCCTTAAGGTGTCAACGGGTCGGTTTGGTTCGATTTAGTGTTCAAACTTAAACCAAACTAATTTTTAAATAACCAAACTAAAACCGTAAACCAAATCGATTTTTTTTACTAACTCGTAAACCGAATCGAAATAACCGAAAACCAAACCAAACAACCCAATCCATTTCCATCAGTCTAATACTTAACCTGTAGCCAAACCCTAACAAGACAAGATGGTGAGAAACTCATTAACGTTGATGCACGAAGCATCTTGAGTCGATTCAACAAATAACATAACATAAGAGCATTCAATGAATAAGATAAAATATAAATATAAATGGAAATATCTGTAGCTTGGTTGCTGCAATCCCCTGTTTTCAAAGCTATCCGGGGTTCAGCTTGGCAATGGCGGCAATAGTTTGCTGAAGGATGTTTATGATGCGATGGTGTTATTGTTGATGTTGATGTTGATGTTGCCGGGAACGGAAGTTGGATTGAGAATATGGATATTAGAGAATAGAGATGGGAGGAGTTGCAGCCTTGTAGACGGTGGTGGAGGAAAGAGAACAAAGGTGGTTGCTTTGTTTTGGGAAGAAGACGAGATGGTGAGAAAAAAAGAATGTTTAATTAGGTTAGGGTTTAGAAATGCCTTTAGGTTTAGCTATTTCGGTTTAGTTCGGTTCGGTTATCAGTTTAGGTGTGTTCGGTTAATTAGGTTCGGTTTTCAGTTAGTTAATTTCAGTTTAATTCGGTTCGGTAATCGATTTAGGTGAGTTCGGTTTTTGGTTCGATTTGGTTTAATGAAGGACTAAACCATAAACCAAACCTAATTAATTCGGTTTTGTATTTTTTAAATTGTAACCAAACCGGAATTACAAATAACCAAACCAAACCAATTTTTTTCGGTTCGGTTCATTCAATTTTCGGTTTCAACCGAACCAATTGACACCCCTAAATTCCTTATGTATAATAATATTTCAATTTTCGTTCTTATGCTCAACCACGTATACAACAAAAGAAAATAATACAAAAAATATTTCAATTTAACCTTTCTTTTCAGTATAAAACAGGTTCATTTTTATTTTTTCATAAGAACTCCTAACAAATTACAACCAAACCCCTTTATTTTTACAGTTTTACTCCAGTCCGCATAATATAAAACATATTATTTTTTATATTTTCATAAAAATCCCTTAAAAATTACAAATTTATTTTTACAATTTTACTCAATCCACATATATAAAGTCAAATATGTCGCTTTGACTTTTCAAATCTGCAGATTGGAGACGTTTTCGTGCTTAGAACGCGGATTGGCGTTTTGAACGTGCAAATGTCCCCCTAATCCCACAGTTTGTGTGACATAGCATTAGAGAGTTGATTATTCATTTGAGGCTACTTACGTCTTATTAGATAGAAACGAAGGTGTCATTTGTATCGTATGGAGTGACTATTAAAAGGATAGGTCAATTCTGTGAATTTTCCATATGAATAAAGAAACTCAATTTTGTTAAGAGGAATTATAATTACTATTACCCAGTGGTGACCAAGTACCCTATTAATTTATTCAGCCACATGCGCATGATATAAATATTTGTCCAAAAAAATTCCCATTTTTAGTAACTATATCTCATTAACAATAAGAAGATGCTTGATGTAGCACCCTATCAGGCAATAATAATAAACACAGTAAACAGAAGATCAAAACTGTGCACACAGATATATATGGTTCGGCAAAGCCTACGTCCATAAGAGAGAAGAAGTTTCCACTATATCAAATAATGAATTAGGGTTATAACTTATACTCCTACCCATTATATATGAAAAATCCTCAATATACCGTCAGTCCCCTTCCCTTTTGGATCTAGAGACTAGTGAATATGAGCCGTTGTCTCTAATAATATCTACCTTGGTGAATATTCAGTCACCTTGAAGATATCATAACCTTATTGCTCTATCTTGAACCAATAAGGATAGGGGTACACCTGCTTTTTAGCATCAAAAAAATTGATCAAGTTCAAGCAATTTTTGGACTTGTCTATAGGAATAGGCTTTGCCAATATGTCAACTGCATTCTCTGAAGTGTGAACTTTCTCAAGTGTTACTTCACATCTAGTAACCAACTCCCTTATGTTATGAAACCTCACATCTATATACTTCATTCTTGCATGGTACACCTAGTGATTTGCCAAGTAAATGACACTTTAACTATCATAGTACAACTGAAGACCATCTTGTTTTATCCCAAGCTCCATGACCAGCACCCTTTATCCACACTGCTTCCTTTGCAGCCTCAATCACTGCCATGCATTTAGTTTCAGTAGTAGACAATGCTACAGTAGGTTGTAGCTGTTGGGTTTTCCACCCATGTAGTGGTGGTGGGACCCACCATGTGTGGTGGGAATAACGTGGTGGTGGAAGACAGAGTTTTTTGGGGAAACAAAGAGCCTTTGTTGGGGAGACAAAGAGTCTTTTTGGGAAGACTAAGAGGTGGAAGAATCTAGATATTTTTCTTTTCATCTTCTTCCTCTATATAAACTATTGTGTCTCTTGCATTTTTTTAGAGAAAGTGTGTGAGACTCTTCTCTGGGGCAATGGTGAATCTCTTTGTCAATGTAAGGTACTATGGGTTGTGGAAATTTTTTCATAGTGGAATCATTGGTTGTTGTTTGACAATGGTCATGGACGTAGGGCAGTTTAGTCCAAACCACGTAACTCATTGGTGATTGTTTGGTGTGTGTTTCTTCTTTCCTGTCTCTTTTGTTTGATCCAAACTTGTCTTCTGCTCTAAGGATCTGCAAAAGGGAAATTGGTGTTGATTTCCTAACAGTAACATGGATCTCCAACATATAGGCCCGCATACAAGTGAGTATACATAAATTGCAGTGGATCTTCTGTGTCATGTCTCAAATCCTAGAGTTCTCGTTTGAGACCCTAAAGATTCGAAAACAATAACTCTCACCCCATTCCACATGGGAGTGGCAAGTCAATATAGAACAATTCACATAAATCCATTAAGATCATCATAAAAACTAGATATAATATAAATCAAAAGTACTTAAATAACCTATACAACGAAATTAAAAACATAAGCCATTCTAGTTTCTTATATCAAATCAACTTCCTACTAACTACTCAAATTTGAAACTAACTAAACGGAAAATATTCAAAATAACCCATAAATCCTACTACAATATCTATGAAAATCAATTATCAATGTTCTCATTATAACTAACATCTTCTCGTAAATCCTCTCCTCCTTGCTCATTATAGTCCAACTGTTCTCTTTCTAAAGATCATGAAAATATGGTTGCTTGAAAGCATAAGCTACACCTAGCTTGTAAGTAAATAAACCCTAATACCTCTTAAGAATGGAATAGGGATGAATCCACTATCCAAGGTATTCTTATTGTTACTTATCAGCAATTCAACAATAATAGTCATATGAATAACAAATCAGTTCAATATAATAATACCGAATGTAATGCAATGATATGCTGGTTCAATTATTAATGTGTGCAACGCATGCTCATGAAACAAACATATCATCACTTGCGGTATCGTGCCAATCAACATGAATAATGAAATATGCATGTTTTTTGGCATTCGAATAATGTATGTCCACAACTGATCCAATCCCTAACTATCCAAGATGTCATCATGAACCATCCTCTGCATACACGACCATAGATAGGAGATTATTCTACGAGTACATCATAGTTTCTGGGGCTTCACTTGACCCAGTGGGCACAGTTCCCACACCTTATTTTCGATCACAGGAACGTATTCCAGGGCATCACCTATGATTCTCCCTTGTGGATCATAACACAACTCGAGCTACTAACAGAATTTCACTCAATCCTTTGTCCAACTAGACAAGAATAACAAGTTTTGGTCTATTAGGATAGCTAATCCCTCAACTCATAACATAATTAGTCCAACCAGACTCCAAATCCTCCCCATATTATAATTCCACATTACAATACCTCTCATTGTAGTGACCCTTGTCCTTAAATCAGGACTAATATAAATTAATTCTGATTTAGTATTATAATCCCTGTGAGAGAGTATAATACACATGGGGCTTAAATTGCTAAATAGAGTTTAATTATAATAGGATTTGATTTTTGGGGCCTATGTGATAATAATAGGAAATATGGGGTTACTTACAAATTTTTATAACATTCAAGAGATTAGGCCTTGGGCCCAAACGTATGAGATTTAAGTGGAATGGGCCTGGTCGTATGGTCTATGGGGAAGAGCTAAGGGTGATTTGGTCGTTTCCCATCATTTGAATTCAAGTAACTGAACTTGGAGAGAATGAGAGTTTCCTAACTCTTAACTTCCTTCCAAATAGGGACGTGCATATAAGGAAGCTTGGATTTCTTGCCTTGTATCATACGACTAGGGCTGTCAACGAGTCGAGCAAGCTCGGCTCGGGCTCGGCAACGAGCCGAGCTTGAGCTCTAAAACTAGGCTCGCGAGCCGAGACTGAGCCCGAAAAAAAGCTCATTATTTTAACGAGCTTGGGTAGGCTCGGCTCGGTTTGAATATGTGATTATACGCTCATATAATTGTATCTTATATTATGTATTAATATTAAACACACATGTTAACATATTATATTACATATAATAACAGTTATCAACTATAATATTAATACATTTGCATTAATCTACATAAATGTCCCTCTGTTCCAATCAAGTATCTCGAGAAGCGAGCGAGCGTGTTGAAGTAGGGGAATCCGGATAAGTTTTTACCACGTCGATTTTTTATAAGCCGAACTTTCTGCGAGCCGAGGTTTTACGAGCCTGAGCCGAGTTGGGCAAAGCTTGGCTCGGCTCGGAGCCTAAAAAATTTTAACGAGCCTGAGCCGAACTTGAGATTTGCTAGAGATTTACTAGCCTGAGCTGAGCTGGGCAAAGCTTGGCTCGGCTCAGCTCGTTTACAACCCTACACACGACCAAGAGAGAGAAGAGAGAAAAACAGATATGGTTTTGCTGAAGGAAAGAAGAGGAAGGGAAGAGAAAGAAGGAAGAAGAGATGAGAAAAGGAACAATAGGTTGCTATAAGAGGACTTGGAGGTGATCCTACATTACTGAAAATCCACAGAAAAAGGACTTATAAGAGGTAGGAACCCTTGGTCCTCCTACTCATCTACATAGGAATATAATAATGATAAATATGATGACCTTAAAGTATGATGTATAGAAGAGTAAATGTATGAATACGAGAATGGATTGATTTGCTTAGGGATTAGTGTGTGTACCGATATAAATATCCATGTATGAAAATCTGATGATCATGTGACCTAATATTCAGTTTATGCATATATATATATATATATATATTGTGTGTGTGTGTGTGTGTGTGTGTGTGTTTTAATGTGTAATATGGTGGAATGAAGTTAATGTGAAATCAATGATTACGATGTTTTGGTTAATGTTTTAATGTTGAAATATGAAAATTAGGATTGAATGTGGTTTTTGATGATTTTCTTGAGAATTTACAAGCTTCGACTCAGTTGGGTGGTCGACCCTAGGGTCAATCGAAATTTTAAAAAGGGTGGAAAACGGTCATGAACAAAACTTAAAGATCTCATTGGAGTCCCTAAATTTAGTTTGTAACTCTCACCCCATATCCAGATGGGTGTGTATAAACGATATGTAACCAAGATCATTTAATTAAGAAGGAAATTATATAAGATAAAGTATAGAAAAGTAGTATTATTAAGATAATATTCATCAAATAACATCCCTCAAACAAAAAACAACAGAAAGTAAAATACTAGTCTCATGCTTCAAATCAAATCCCTATAAACTAACCTATCTAATTAAGTATTGAAATTATAACGAATAAACCCTACTACAAGTTCTACCAAAATCATCGAATAAAACCCTAATAACAACTATTATCTTTAAAGCATCATAGTCCTTTATATTGGTCCTCATGGTCCATGTGCCCATCATCTAGAGGTCCTGAAATATGTTATGCTCGAAAGCGTCAACTACACTTAGCTCAGTAAATAAACGAATATAAACAGTATTTAAGATTGAAGTAGGGTCAAAGTCACTCTTCAATGATAATCAATAGAATAAAACATAATATATACAATTAATAACATGGTAATGATAATAATGCAATATGATGTGATGTGCAATGCAAAGTGCTGGTTCAATTATTAATGTATGCAATGCATGCTCATGCAACAGTTAAATATGATTACCACATGTAATCCATGTACAAGAATATGAAATGCAAACAATGCATGAGTTCACTCATATCTGTCGTATTCTTTAACCAGTTAACACCTGTCATATTCTTTGGCCAGGCTTCTTGTCATATTCCTTGACCAGGTAAATATATATTAATAGCACTCCTGTCGTATGCTTTGACCAGGTAAATATTATATTACTTGTCGTATTCTTTGACCAAGTAATTATAAATCAAAATTATAAGTGAAGTCCTTCCAGGACACCTCACATACATGGAATAGTCCATAACTCTCAATATAATTTTAATTTTCCAATAATATATAAAATAGGGGCAGAGTCTAATGTTTAGACGCAATGAAGGTCAAAAACAGAAAATAGGCATATGTTGTGCAAGTGATTGGTGCACGTTAATTAATCATACAATTGATGTGTACAAGGTGTAATAAGTCTACATGTCAAAATCACATAATAACAAACATATCAAAATATCATGTTCTAACAAGCATAGAAAAAAGAGTCCAAATAGGGTATAAGTATTTGAAACATGCATAATCAAGCATAACTAATCAAATTTGGTCTAATGAGGTCAAAATACAAATGCTCACAAAATTTCAATCAAAACAAATCAACTTTATCATTTTCGGCGTGCCTTGGGGTTGCCGTAGTGTTCTTGGCGTGTCTTTCGGGGTGCCTAGAACATGCTCGGTGTGCTTTCCAGTGTTTTGACAGTTTTGAGATATCGTCGGTAATTTGACCATAACCTTGTGTATACTTATCGGAATCACCTCAAGCTTGTTTGATTAGAATTTTAACTCAAAGAGAGATATAGAAAAAATATAAAATAAAATATATAAAATTATTAGGATAGGCTATTTAATCAACGAATACAAAATTTTACAGGTTTCTGGGTTCTGGGTTTTTGGTATTGACAAAGGGTCAGAAAATAAATCATAATTTATTCCATTCTCAATGAAATCGGTTCGAACATATTTTATTATGTTCCTAAAGAACAGGGGTATCTTAGAAAAATATAAAATACATACATGGGTGCGATAATCGATAAATCAGATCTGGGTAATTTTCCATAATAGGGTTTATGTAGAAAAGCATAGAAGATAAAGATTTTAAGGTTGTGCTATATCATACTCATTGAATATGACCTAGACACCTATTTTTCTTCAAAAATATAGTTTAATCCGATTGCTTACCTTGGGTTTACTTGCTGAATCTTCTTCTTTCTCTTCTTAGTTCAAGATCTGAACCCAGATGCTCCAAGGCCTGCTGGAGATCTACCCCCTCTCTCTCTACCAAGATTAATATAATCTAATCGATCCATACTAAGCCTTTTATAGGTTTTAATCTTTAAGTTTCATATTTAGTCTAGGAGTTGTTATCTAAGTTGGATTGTGTTTTAGTTTATAGCCTTTAGATTAGATTAGTTTAATGCTAGCCTTTAGATTAAAGTTTCCTAGTTCTAGATGAATTAATCATTGACCGTATCCTACTTTAATCCTAATTAGATTTTAACTCTTTTATTTTAATTCTAAGTTTCTAGATGAATTGTTCCCATGAAATCCTAACCATTAGATTAGTTTAGTTTAATTATAGCCTTTAGATCTAGATTCCTAGTTGTACTTAAACTAGTCTTTAATTATCTATTAAAGTAGAATCCTAATTAAGTTATAACTCTTATTAATCCAGATTAAATCTAAACCATTAATTTAAGTTAAAAGTTCCTATAAGATCCTAGCTAAACATTATAACTTAAAGAGTTGTGATTCTGTGCGAAGCATTTTAGTTTCCTATAGTGCAGTCCACCAATCACAAACAGTCAAAGTCAAATTTGTAACTAACTTATTAAAATTTTAAATTAACCCATATATTAATTGCACCATAACTCTTATACTTATGTTAGTTATAATTTAGTCCTATATTTTGGTTGGGTTATTACACTCTACCCTCCTTAAGACAATTTCATCCTCGAAATTCGATTACTCCCGATTTAGAAAAGTTGTAGATACTTACCTTGAATATCCGCTTCTAGTTCCCTTGTTGCTTCGGATCTTCCATAATTACTCCATAGTATCCTCAACATCTGTATCACCTTGTTGTGTAGAACTTGTTCCTTTCGGGATAAGTAGAATGAATAGTAATCTGTTTAAGAAGAAAGAAATCTGCTCACGCTTAAGTTAGCAGCAAATGTTAGTAATAAAGATCAGCATTCAGAAAACATTTAAATATCGGCAAACAAAAACTTTCAAAATATCAACACATCAAAAACTTTTAGAATCTGATTTAAAACATAAAACTTAGGCTCTGATACCATTTTTGTCATTGACCAAACTTAAAGATCTCATTTGAGTCCTTAAATTTAGTTTGTAACTCTCACCTCATATCCAGATGGGAGTGGATAAACAATTTGTAGCCAAAATCATTTAATTAAGAAGGATATTATATAAGATAAAGTATAGAAAAGTAGTGTTATTAAGATAATATCCA
>JAUPMG010159513.1:0-10842 GCA_031762675.1 Pachysandra terminalis | reverse complement strand
TAAAAATCAAATATAATTAAACCTTAATTAATAAATTAATTAGAATAAAAATAATTACAATAAGTCAATTTAACAACCGGGTGATCTCCCGGGTAAATTAGCTGACTAGGCGGTCACCCAGGTAACCAGGCGATCGCCCAGGAGTAATCAGCCTAGGCGGGCATCGCCTGGACCCCTGGGATAACGCCTAGTCATCTAGGTGGCCGCCTAGGCGACCGCCTTTAATAACTATGCCCCCAACTCACAAGAGCCTCTTTAACATCCTTCTGCATGACACAAACCAGTCTAAATCTTTGAATAAGAGCATCCCACACACTCTGGGCATAGTCGCAATGCAGAAAATTATGAGATGATGACGAATCCTCTTTTTTACACAGACAACATCTAGAAGCCAATTGCCAACCTCTACTTTTCAAATTATCTTAAGTAAGAATTTTATCCTCTATTATTGTCCACATAAAAAAGGAAACCTTAGAGGGAATACCAGCGTACCAAAACAACCTCCAAGGACCCTCCCACTCCACCTTATCCGACAAAGATCTATACATAGAATTCACCGAAAACAAGTCGTCCTCAGACCACTTCCACCGTCTCGAATCTCCTCCTCCCCTGATTTTGCTGTTGTTTAACTCCCCCAACAGTTCCACTATCTCCTCCTTCTCCCACTCAAAAGGATTCCTCCTAAGATTCAGATCCCAACTCCATCTCGCTTCATTAAAACACAAATAATCCTTCACCCAAGTGTTGACATTAGTTGCAAGCGCCGCCGCATCCGAATATCTGGTTTTAAGATCAGCTTCCCCGCACCAAATATCAGTCCAAAACTTAATCCTGTCACCCTCTCCATCCTCATATCTAACTCCTTTGTTAAACATTTCCATAGTGTTGCTTATTGCTTTCCAAAAACTGGTCCCATGAGAACTACGACTATTCCTAGTTTACCAACCCCCTTCCTCCTCTACATATTTTCTGCGAATAACAATTCTCCACAGATTCCCTACTTCCGTTCCAAAACGCCATAACCATTTGGCTAAAAGCACGCTTTTGAATCTGGTGAGACTCCTCAAACCCAACCCCCCTTCATCTTTACCAGAGCACACTTGAGACCAATTAATAAGATGATACTTATGACCCTCCTCCATACCTCTCCATAAGAAGTCCCGCTGAATCTTTTCAAGCCTTTTTGCCACTGAAGTTGGAGTCTTCATCAATGACATGTAATAAGTCGGCAGATTAGAAAGAGAGCTTTTAATCAAAATAAGCCTACCTCCTTTAGACAAGTATCTCGTTTTCCACGCCACCAGCTTCTTCTCCGATCTCTACACCACCTTATTCCAAGCCCCTTTGCTCTTATAAGAAGTTCCCAAATGAAAACCCAAATATGAGGAAGGAAGAGAACCCACATGACATCCCAACCAACCTGCTAATTGCACAATATTCTCCACCAACTCCAATCAGCTCAGATTTGACTAAACTAATGTGCAGGCCCGAAACTGCTTCAAAGCACAAAAAATGCATCTCAAAGACCTTAGATCCGTATGACACGCCCTGCAAAAGATCAAGGTATCATCAACAAACTGAAGGTGTGATATACTAGGGGCTGAATCTGAAACCCGAACCCCACTGATGAGGCCTATCTCCTCCGTTCGAACTATCATTCTCCCAAGACAATCCATAACCAAAAGGAACAAAAAGGGGGAGAGAGGATCCCCGTCTAATTCCTCTGGAGCCCTTAAAAAATCCAACCAAGGCTCCGTTCACCAAGACAGAGAAAGGAGTAGAAATGCAAAATCTAATCCAAGAAATCCATCTTCCAAAGCCCATTCTTTCCAAAATGTATAGTAGAAAATTCCAATTAACGTGATCGTACGCCTTCTCCATATCTACCTTACAAATCAATGCCTTTTCCTTTTTCTTCAAAACTGAAACAATACACTCGTTTGCAATCAGTACCCCATCTAAAATTTGTCTCCCTCCCACAAACGCACTTTGGGTTTTGCTAATAAGTCCCACCATCACCCTCTTGAGTCTATTAGACAACACTTTAAACATAATCTTGTATAAACTGCCTACTAGGCTAATAGGTCGAAAATCTTTAACGTCCAATGCTCCTTCCTTTTTGGGAATAAGAGCTATAAAAGTAATATTCACATTCTGTGAATACGTCCATCAAATCTCTCTTGATAACTTCCCAACAACTCTTATAGAAAGCTATAGAGAAACCATCCGGGCAGGGAGATTTATCCCCCTTCAGTTCCTTGATTGCCTCCCACACCTCCGCTTCAGAAAAAACCTTCTCTAATTCCTCCTCCTCAATAGATAAACTATCCATCTCCAAACTGTCCAATTTTGGCCTACCACCAATATCCTCGAATAAATTTGTATAAAGACCTTCCACAGCATTCTTAATCCCTTCCTCCTCCCTCCATTCCACTCCATCTACCACCAATCTCTTAATGGTATTGTACCTGTTCCTAGCGTTAGCCATCTTATGAAATTTTTTTGTATTGTTATCCCCTTCTCTTAACCAAAGTGCCCTTGATTTCTGCCGCCAGCTAATTTCCTCCATTTTAGCCACTCTCCCATGCTCCTTTTTCAAGTTCTCTCTCTCCACCCTCTCCACTCCCCCCAGATTGCCCCTCTCCTCTAAACCATCCAAGTGACTGATGCGATCAAGCAGCTTCGCCAATCTATTCTGCACCAATAGACTTGAAAGTTGAATATTGTCTTCTTTTATTCTTAGATCAGATTTGTCGGTTGCTGGCTTAAATTCCTTATAAACACTGGTATGTATGAAATTTTATTATCTAACTGCATAAGATTTGTCTGGCTAAAACAATCCCAAGCAAAAAAGAAAGAGGTAAATACTTTCCTTTTTTACCCCTGTTTTTTGCTTTTACCATTTTAGAGTTGTGCCTTTGCACATTTGTCAATAACTTGTTATGTATGTGTTGAAGTCTTTATTGTTCTGGTCACATAGAAGTTAGAATCACATCTTAAGATTTCATGCTATATGAAGCAATAAGTTTTGTGGTTCTTGATTGAAACTTCATTATATTTTGGTTTTCTTCCAGCTTCATCTTCAAGAAAGCGGTCTTCATGCTGATATTAATGGAGATGGAGTATTAGATCATGTGCAGGTAGCTAATCTCTATCTCGCCATTGCATGACTTTTGATAATTTTTGTTCTTGCATCAGTGTATGTTTAATTACGTATTCCAAATTTTGGTGCTTTAAATTCATTTTGACAATAGTATATCCATGGTCACTGGCTAGAGAGATGGCAGTAGGATATATGTTTCTACTACTCAAGATCATCTTTTGGTTCCATCTGCCTATTTCGAGTTATCTATATGTACTTAAGAGTCAACTTCTGTGACTCCCATTTTTTATGCTGTCTGGATCTTAAAACGTATTTCCATGCACGAATAGCGATTTTACTGTGGAGAAACCAGACATGACCCGACACTTAGCAATAGATTAAAAAAACCATGTTGAGCATGCTACCCATGAATTTGAAAATAGAATGGAATTTAGTAGAACGGGCTTTCTGTTCAAACATGGGGGCTTTAGTTTCCAGTTGACGTGCTCTCTTTCAGTTCTTATTGAGCACATATACTTTCACTTTGCTATATACAAAGTCCCCATAAAGTAAATAGACTAACTATATATACCTTAGGATGATACTTGGCATGTGGGAAGGCTACCTATCCTCACTACAAATTTCTGCAGGAATCAATTGAAATAAATGCGATAGAAATATCCTTGTTTATTTGTAGGTTGTTGGAGGAAATGGTGCTGAGCAGACTGTGGTAAGTGGATCCATGGAAGTGCTGAGACCGTGTTGGGCTGTTGCAACATCTGGTGTACCAGTCCGAGAACAACTATTCAATGTATCTATCTGCCATCATTCCCCCTTTAATTTATTCCAGCATGGGGATTTCGCCAGAAGCTTTAGTCGGAATTTCGATTCAGGTTCGCTAGAGGTAGCAACGCCCATTCTCATTGAAAGAAACGATGGTCATAAGCATCGCAAAGGAAGCCATGGTGATGTTATCTTCTTAACGAACCGGGGGGAGGTATATTTCTTCGCTTCTGGGAATCTTGATAATATTTCTGAGGAATAAACAACCCAGTAATGTATAGGTATTGCTTTCAGATAACATCATACTCCCCAGGATTGCATGGTCATGATGCTTATTGGCAATGGCAGCTTTCGACAGGTGCAACCTGGTCAAATCTCCCATCTCCGGCAGGGATGATGGAAGGTGGAATGGTGGTGCCAACACTGAAGACGTTGTCCTTGCGTGTGCACGATAATCAAGACATGATATTGGCAGCAGGAGATCAAGAGGCCGTGGTGATATCTCCTGGGGGCAGCTTATTGACTGTGGTCGATCTTCCTGCACCTCCAACACATGCCCTAATCTGCGCAGACTTCTCAAACGATGGTCTCACCGACCTTATTCTAGTGACCTCTAATGGGGTGTATGGGTTTGTTCAGACCAGGCAGCCAGGTGCCCTCTTTTTTAGCACACTAATCGGTTGCCTTATAGTTGTGATGGGAGTCATATTTGTCTCCCAGTATCTGAATTCTACGAAGGGGAAACCTCGAGCTTCAAGCGATTACAGGTGAAAATGCTTTTTTTTTTTTTTTTTTCTTTGTACTGTAGTACACAGTAATGGTGCTTCATTCATGTTGGGAGTACCATAGTCATCGGTGCTCCCGGAAAGAAGCATATCTACAAGAAGCATGTCTATCTCCGGTCAAGGTCTGGGAGGGTATTGGGTAGACGAAAGCATGGGATCAGAAATGGCTTGTATGGATTGGGTGAGGGGGGCTCAGTTGTCTGTCAAAACACTTACCACCTGTAATGGTTTCAGCAATTACTAAGTTTCTGCTTGTGCTTCCATTGTTGTTGAGAGGTGAACTGAAAGCTCTGTGGTTGATGAAAGATTTTGAGAGAGAAGGTTATGTAACTGCTATTCTGTTTCCCTTTGTTTTTTTTTTTGTTCTTTAAACGTTAAAATAACTCTTGATATGGCGATTACTATAAAGAACACAAATAAAAACAAGATTTTTTTCTGCTATTGTACATATATTCGAAATTGTGCTATTGATGCTGATTCAAAATAGGTTGGAGCTGATGGGACATCCAATGTGATAATCATGCAAATGTTGAGGGCATCTACGATGGAAGCCTGATGCCCTGAGGATGAGCCTTTTGTATGAAAGTTGCTGTTTTCTGTCTGGAATGTGGTTTGTAAGTTTGAAAAGGAGGTTGTGGGACAGGCACAAACAACAACTTGCCTGGATTGCGAGAAATATTATATCGTCGAGGGTCTAGAATCTGTAGTGACGATGACCCAGGGTGGTAATCGTTTAGGTCCAACAATACCAGGGGCTTCCACTCTTGCCATTTTTTCCCCTTTCTTTTTCTTTATTTTTTTTCAATTTTTATTTTCAAATTTTGGAATTTTTGCAAAAAAAATTAAAATGAAACAACGATATTGCAAAATCATTTAAAAAAAAAAAACTATTAGCAAATGGGTTTTTCTGTACAGTCAATGAGACTTGTTATTGTGTAAAGTTGAGAAATTGCAATCATGATCATCATACCTTATATGGGCATCGGTATTCTCAATATGATGTCCAACATAATCCCTACAATATGTATCAATGTATATTAACCAATAAGCTAATAAAAAAAATATCACACAAAACAACAAAATCATGATGCTAATTGTTGTACTTTGTATTATAATGCTTGTATTCTATGATGCCAATGATTGTACTCTGTGTTATAATGCTTGTACTCTGTGATTTGAATGCTTGTGCTTTGTGTTATAATGCGTGTATTCCATGATGCCAATATTTGTACTTTGTATTATAATGCTTGTACTATTTGATTTTAATGCTTGTACTCTATGCTACAATGCTTGTACTCCATGATGCTAATGCTTGTATTCTGTGATCATAATGCTTGTACTTCGTAATTATAGTGCTTATACTATGTGATTTTAATGCTGTACTCCATGATGCTAATGCTTTTACTCTATGATGCCAATGCTTGTCTTGTACTCAATTATTATAATGCTTGTACTCCATGATGTCAATGCTTGTACTCCGTGATAATGCTTGTACTCCTTGATTATAATGCTTGTATTTTATGATGCTAATATTTATACTCTGTGATTATAATGCTTGTACTATGTTATTATAATGTTTGTACTCCATGATGTCAATGCTTGTACTCTGTGATTTTAATGCTTGTACTTTGTGTTATAATGCTTGTACTCTGTGATCCTAATACTTGTACTTTGTGTTATAATGTGTGTACTCTATTATGCCAATGCTTGTACTCTGTGCTATAATGCTTATACTCCGTGATTATAATGCTTCTACTCTGTGATTATAATGCGCGTACACTTTTAAGCCTTTATTTGGTACACCACCATTTATGCTCTATTACTATTTGCTTGAAACTTCAGATTTTCTTCATTTAGGTAGGAATTGAGCTATAGAACATCTAGCCTGTTGGGATTAAATTCATGTTTATTGGATAGAGATGGGGATTTTTTTTGTTTCTTTTTAACACCAAAAGAGAAATGAGAATCTACAATGGAAGCTTTTCCCATATGGTTAGCTTTTTTGGCCTGTGTGATGGTAGCTAGAATGCAAATGTTTACTCTTGCATCTACATAGAGTATGGTTCAAACCCACAAGACATACATCTACATAGAGCATTCTACATGTGAGTGCAACCGCAAGGAACACCAAAGAAAACAAATGATGCACAAAATTGAAAGTTGCAGCTGAGTTGCATAGTTCTCTCTTTAACAAACAATCAGAAAATATTTACAGAAAATAATTTATAAGCCACCAAGAAAAGGGGTACAAAACATAAATGTTCCTGAGCATCACCAATGGTGAGGCATGGAATCTCCAATGATGCCAGATCACCAATGGTGAGGCATGGAATCTCCAATGATGCCAGATGGGGAGGAAAATGTGGAAAATGAGAGGGACGATTAGGAGAACTCTTGATTGAAGGTTGATGGATGGTGAACATCATGGCCAATCTTAGTAGGTACGGGATTGTGTGAAATAGGCTGAGGGATCATCGAATAGCCGACCACAGTAGGTAAGGGATCACTCGGATCCATTCTACTAGTCCCAAAATTTGAGGGTTCATGTCCAACGGTAGTCACCGATCGAGCTCCATAAACTCTCATAATTAAGTGCTCAATAAGTGCATGAGTATGATACTCAATTTCACTAGATGTTGGCACTTCCAACTTTATGCTTGCAATGAGATTGGAAAGATGCTCGTGCAAACCCTATATCAAGTAGCATCTTGTTGGCAATTTTAGGGAGTGTTACAAATGCATAAAATGCAAACAACAATGCATAAATACTTATAGGATCAATGCTCCATAAACCCTCAAAATGTGTCATGGCCATCTCTGGCTACGGTGTCCTTTTGCATCCCTTGTTTTAATATATTAACATCTGCCTTCATATCTCCTAA
This sequence comes from Pachysandra terminalis, assembly GCA_031762675.1. Classification (NCBI taxonomy): domain Eukaryota; kingdom Viridiplantae; phylum Streptophyta; class Magnoliopsida; order Buxales; family Buxaceae; genus Pachysandra; species Pachysandra terminalis. The sequence goes on along the minus strand of JAUPMG010159513.1, from coordinate 3,310 downwards.
AAACCTCAATAAACAAATAAATCTTATAAGAAAACCAATACATGATTATATTGTAGTCTCCAAAAAACTACATTATACCTTTCCTCGACTATATCTGCCTGCTCTTTTTTTTTTTCTTTCTCTTTCTTTGATCTCTTCATCAACCCATGACAATAGGTGTAGGGTGGGTCTAATGGTCAATCGTACCTCAATAATGAATTGCTCATAATAGAACAACTGTAAATGAGTAATATTTATTAAATAATATTTCTTTTTAATTGTCATATAGATATTAGAATGAAAAATGAATGCAACAAGCTGCATTACCTTAATAAATAACAAGCAACCTCCAATTGCTTTTCTTTTTTCCTTTCTTAAAATGTGTAATTTCTTCACAAATTCTATCAAGGGTGAACTTTGACCAATTGTATTCCTTAATTGCCTTTGCATCCAATGCTGAATATAAGTACTTGAGACTGACATGTGAATTTGATGCAGGACATAAGAGAATACCAAGTGAAAATAGGACAAAGGCCCTAATGAATTCATCCCTATGTCCTATTATTTTGAAGCTATTTACAAGGATATTGACCAAAATCTTGGACTTTTCCACTTCAAAACTACTAATAACTTCATCTAAAGCATCAATAGATCTAGTTGTCACTACTTCTCTGCCTATAGATGGCAACCCAAACAAAGTTCAATATGACCTGGGGTATGGGTATTGTATTGCCTCGAATTTTTAGGGAAGATCTAATAGGATCAAACCTTTTCGCCAACCGTAAACATACTTCCCTACATAAGGTAATACATTTCAATTGTAAGAGGTGTCCAAAACCCAAACTATTAACAACACACCTTTGGTCCTCGTTTAGTTCTTTCACAACAGCCACAAATATGTTTGGAGAACATCGTGTTACCAAAGCTGGCTGCAATGAATAACATTTTGTTAAAATTAGTAATAAATTAAAAAATAATATTAATAACTTTCCCGAAAGCATAAAAAATTGATAAAAATTGTGTCTTAGCTTATCATTCCTCTTGCCTTGGGACTACGCAGAGGTGCATTTGAATGGTATTTTTATTTTTCTAGCGTTGCCATTTCCTCATATATTCTATCTTCCTTTCCTCGGGCAAATTGCCCCATTCCTTCTTGGATTCTTAGGTAACCTACAACAATAATTGCAAGTAGTTGAATGGGGATTTTAATTCTTATAGTATAATGAATAAATTCAATACTCAAATGTAATTAAGATCCATACAATACTCGGTATGAAAGATTCGGTATGTTGCTTTTTCCATTCTTCAATATATTTTGTCCTGTAACATTCATAAACAAAAATATTCTCACAACATCAAAATTTTAATCTCTTAACACTCCAATGAGCTATTGAGTCTCATGCAATGAGTTCTTGTTCTTACATGAAGATAACACATGGATTCAATGGACGATGTTGTGGAACTTGTCCACATGAAGAAGAAGATGACTCGTTTGTGATCGACCAAGCTCCTTTTTTCTTGACAATGGTTTTTCGCCCCATCTGTTATATTGAAAATATGCATAAATTTAACTGAAACTATGGTACCTTGTTCCCTTGGAACTATGGCATATATATTCAATTCATCTTAGAGAGCAGAGGTCATGAAATTTATTCAAAACAAGTCCTAATTAACAATCACATTTAATTCAAAATCATACTATCAACCTGAGCTTAACCATCACAATTCCATTTGAATGTCTAGCTGTAAAGTATAAAAGTCCAATAATTAGCACTAATATTTTTTGATATGGAAGTAAGGAGCTCTTTAAGGACTCAAGCAAGCGAAGTGATCAAACGTAAAATTTACCAAAAAATTATCAGCTTAAGTAGATCTTTCTATGATTGAGAGGCTTTTGGGTGTGTCCCATTGCTCTTAGAAAAGGGTTTTCTTTGGGAATTAGAGTTTGGTTCTAAGGAAAAGCATTGGGATAGCCAACCCTCTTATTATTGGGTTCTTCTTAGGATGTACTCTTGGGGTTGTGGGTGTTGGTGTGACTTTCTTGGGTCTAGGCTAAGGTGGAGTTTCTCTTTGGTTTTTATTTTTAGGACTGGAGTACAAGCATTAGAATCATGGAGTACACAAACAATAGAATCACAAAGTACAAGCATTTATTTGAATATGAAAAATCAAATAAAGAGTGAAAAGAAGAGAGGGATACTCCACCATATTTTGTCGGAGCTATAAAATTGAAACCCCACGTTAGCATAGCTCAACGACTATCTTTTGTGTCTAACCAGTAGGTGGGATCGTGTGAAAAAAGTTGCAGTATATATCTTAGTCTACATAATAAATATGGTGGAAAAAGAACTATGTATGTATGAGCATTGATTGCATCATTGTGGAGACCACGAGTAGTACTCCAAAGTTTAGCTATTAGTGATGATCCTGAAATTAAGAAAAGATAAATAATATCAAAGTATCGATCATAAACCCTATTCTGACATGTAACATTCAGCATAGACCCTAGAATCATTTTACAATATGTTTTTGTCCTGTAACAGATACATTTTAAACCTTATTTTGTCCTGTAACATTCAGCATAGACCCTAGAATCATTTTGTAACAAATATAAAAATAAATATGATCCTAGAATCAAATCGAAAAAATAGGATAGACATAAAAAAAATAGCATACAATCAAATTGACCCCATAAATTGAAAATCTCAATCAAAACCTAATATAAACATACCATGGACCCTATTAACACTAAAATCAAATAGTTGAATCCAAATATCGTCTTTAAAAAAACATGGAAGGATGAAAACTTGAAATCTATGGAGAGCTTGTGGAAGTTGCTTTAGCCGGAAAAAGAAACGGGAAGCCTTAACTATGTATCTTCTTCTCTACACGTAGAAAGAGAGAAAGATAGCCGTAAGAGATGAGCAGCCTCTTGAACTCCACGCGTAGAGAGAGGGAGAAGGATGAAAACTTGAAATCTATGGAGAGCTAGTGGGAGTTGTTTTAGCCAGAAAAAGATGAGAAGCCTCAACTATGAATCTTCTTCTCCATGCGCAAAAAGAGAGTGAGATAGTCGTAAGAGATGAGCAACCTCTCTGAACTCCATACGTAGAGAGAGGGATAGTTAGATAATAGACTTAAGAGACTTTAGAAGAAGTAGTTTAGGAAGAAAAAGTTCTAAAAATGTACTGTAGGTTTTTGATAGAATAAGCTGGAAAACAAACAAACTTGATTTTGAGACTTCTTGAGCTTCTTATTATTGATCATCAAAGCACTTATTTATACAACTTATCAAAACAGAAAAAGCATAAAGAATGCAGCTAAATCTGCT
>JAUPMG010159494.1:0-10842 GCA_031762675.1 Pachysandra terminalis | reverse complement strand
ATTATTCTTTAAGTTATTACTAATTTTAACAAAGTGTTATTCATTACAGCCAGCTTTTGTAACACGATGTTCACCAACCAAATTTGTGGCTGGTGTGAAAGAGCTAAACGAAGACCAAAAGCTTGTTGTGCTTATGGTTGGTGAAAAGTTTTGACACTACTAGATCTTCCCTAGAAATTAGAGGTAATACAATACCCATAACCCCAGGTCATATTGAATTTATTTTTGGGCTACCATCTATAGGCAGAGAGGTAGTAACAACTGGGTCTAGTGAAGCATTAGATGAAGTTCTTAGCAGTTTTGAAGTGAAAAAGTCTGGGATTTTGGTTAACAACATTGTAAAAAGTTTCCAAACAATAGGACATGGGGATGAATTTATTAGGGCATTTGTCCTACTTTTACTTTGTATTCTCTTATGCCCTGCATCCAATTCATATGTGAGTACAAAGTATTTATATTCATTGTTGGATGTGAAGGCAATTAGGGAATATAATTGGTCAAAGTTCGTCCTTTATAGGCTTTGTGATGAGATTGCCCTTTTTCAGCTAGGAAGAGGAAAAGCAATTGGAGGGTGCTTGCTATTTCTTAAGATAATGAAGTTGGTTAGCATTCATTTTTCATTCTAATATAATGAATATAAATTAATAAATATTACTCGTTTGCAGTTATTTACTGTGATCAATTTTGTCTTGAGCCACGATTGACCAATAGACATATCCCACCCTATTGGCATGGGGTGATGAAGAAATCAAAAAAAGAGAAAAAGTAGAAAAAAGACTTGGCGGATATGGTCAAGAAAGGTATAATGTAGTTTTTTGCAGACTATAACATAATCATGTAATATTTCTCATATGAAATCTGTTTGTTTATTGTAGTTTTTAGGAGATATGGAGGCAAATGCGGATATATTAAAACGTGGGATGCCGAAGTCTACCGCAGCTACAGACGACCATGAGGCAAGGACCACTGAAATATCTTTTGAGGGTTTGAGGAGCATTGACCTGTAAGTAATTGTAAATTATTGTTGGTTTTTTATGCATTTGTAACATTCCTTAAAACCAGTAGCAAAATTGCTACTTGATGTAGGGTTTGCATGAGCTTCTCTCCAATCTTATTGCAAGCATATAGTTGGTAGTGCCAAAATCAAATGAAATTAAGCATTGCACACGTGCACTTATTGAGCATGTGTTGAGAGTTTATAGCGCTCGATCGACGACTACCGTTGGATAGGGTCCCTCAAATTTTGGGCCAGTTGTATGGATCCGAGTGATCCCTTACTTACTGAGGTCGGTTGTTCGACGACCCCTCAACCTATTTCACACGATCCTTTATCTATTGATGTAGGCCATCATGTGTACTACCCATCAGCCCCAGATCAAAAGTTCTCTCCTAGCCATTCCTCTCACGTTCCACATTTTTCCTCCCCATCTAGCAATAATGGAGATTACATGCCTTACCAGGACGAACTAGTTGTAGATATTCCTGTTGTGGAGAAACCTCAATACCCAAAACGAATTCGTCAAAGGAGTCAGCATGTGAGGACTCCTTTTACTGTTGCTTATAAGTTTCCTCCATTACGAGAAGATGAGAACGCAGTGTTGAAATATTTCAACAAGCATGATGGGGGTGATGAGTAAGTCTTTGAACTGTAATTATGTATTAGAATTATAATCTTTATGTTTATATTGATATTTATTCGTTATAATTATGTACATTTGCAGTGAAATATTATGGAGTATTAAAGGAGTCTATCTTACCAGTGGAAATCTTGCTTGCTTGAGAGATGATAGGACGATACGTAGTTTTGTATGTGTTAACTATATTTTCTATCGCTTTATTTTTTTTTTTTCAACGTCTTATTTACTTGTTTCATACTTTTGTAGGTAGTGAATGCTATTTGTAAGATATTGATCTAGAATCAAAGAAATAAGGAGGAAAAAATGACAAGGCATTACTTTAGCTCGGGATTTATGGTACATCCCTAAAATATCACTATATATGATTAACTGTTTGTAGCATATGTCAGTTGGTTTTAAGTAATATATAATTTATTCGATAAGATGATATATTGAAGTTGAGGGAGGATAGTGGAATTGATCATTTGCATCCTCATTTTGATGCTCGGAGGTTGGACTACAAGTTGAATGAATGCCATTTGGTAAATCTTAAGTTTACATAATTGAAAATGTTATTGTTTATGATTTGCACTTAAGGTTCAAGTTGAACGAATGCCATTATTTCTTTTCCATGCAGCTCTTCATTCCCATCTGTTATAGAAAGCATTGGTTTACTTGTGTTATCAACATAAGAGATAGTCGAGTAGAAGTATTAAACTCAATGACTATGGGAACCAATTTACAGAGATGGCCAAAATCAAAGATAATGGTTTGTATAAGTTTAGAGTAAGCAAGTTCTTTTTGTTAGTTCAGGATATTATGTTATAATACATTTCATTACTTGATTATTTAAGAGGAAAAGATTGGACAAATGCTTGAAAAACTAATTGGAGAGAGTATCACCATTTCTAAATGGCCAAAGCATATCGTTGATGTTTCACATCAGGATGTGGAGGGGTAAGCATTTCAGAAATGAAGTTCTTCTATACGATATGATTTATTAAGTGTCATTATCCTTGAGCTTTGCTATTACAGAGTGGATTGTGGAGTATTCATGATCATGTTCATGGAATATTGGGATGGGCAGTCTCTAGTGAAGAACTTCACCCAGGAAAGGATATATTTTTTTAATTAAATATTTTATCTTTATTTTTTGATTAAGCTTGTAAGCTGCTCTCTATATATATAAACACATATCATATGCATGTATTCATTTTTAATCTTTGGTATAGCAGGCTAATATTCCTTATTTGCGAGAAAGGATAATAATCGATATCATTCTTAGCACAATAAACAAGGAACGCGAAAGAATAGTTCAGCTTGTATCATCTCCTACTCTTGACTGTTCTTCAGCTATAAAAAATTAGAAGAGCATGTCATTGATCATGTAAGATCCAATCGAGAACAACCATTGTCAGAGCAACAAACCATTCAAATTAAAGAACGTATACATTCAATGTTTCCTAAAATTCACACCCCATATCACCCTCCTTATGCAGAGGTAATCATTGTATATGTTTAAATTGGTTGGTTAAATTAGGTCATTTAGTTTGTGAGAGGTTGCTGATTTGTTTTGTTTTGTTTTTAATTTTAATTTTAATTTATTTATTTGCACCGAATGCAGATGATAATTAGGGCAATTGAGGCATTGAATGAAGAAAAAGAATCAAACGAATAATTTATATCTGCATACATTACATCGCAATACCCTGACCTACTCTTTGCACATTCACGATTTCTTAATGTTCATCTTAGAAAATTAAAAGAGTCTGGAGAAATCATTGTTGCATCTAACTCTTGTTATTTGCTTCCAACTCCTAACCCCAATCATTCTAAGCGGGGAAGAGGAAGAGGTAGAAGTAGAGATCACAGTTAAAGTTGGTAAGTTTAGTTCGCATGTTATATAAATCATCTTACCAGGTTTCTTTACTCTATGACTTCAGTTTGAATATTTATCTCTTACACAAGATGAACTTATTGTTTTGCCTCTTTTTAGTCGCAATTGGAGTTGCTAAGTTTAGATTGCATGTTATGCAATATCTAATTTGCAGGTGGTATAAGTTAACTTAAATGCAAATTCACATTTCATTGTGAATTTGCAGATGTTGTGGAACATGTCATATGTGCAGATTTTGTGGGACTTGTTTTAGATTTTTCAAATCTAGAATAATGCTCTATTTTATATGCTTAGTTTATTGAGAGTTGTAGTCTAGATATCTTTAACTGGTCCAAGAACATAAGATTAGTTCTGAATCAGTTCCACTCTTTGTAAAACTTTTCAAGAGTTTTTTCATTCTTCTCAAGGAGAAAAAGAGAAACTTCATTTACAAACGAATCAGATGAGTGATGTTATCCTTAGTTAATGTTATCATTCATTTACAAACGAATCATATAACTGTTTGGTGTGTTCCTTTGATGTGATGCTTCCTAGCATTTATCATTTTCTTGTTTCTTCCAGATGGTGATGACTACTTTGAAATGGAAACTGAAGTGTCCTTAATTCATTTTATTTTTATTTTTTTGATAGGGACATTTGCTTACCTACAGGTTTTGTGACAATGTGTGGACGTTCATCTTACAGGATGCTTTGTTTAAGAACGAGGAATGCCAGCAGAATGTGGGTTTGGTGAAAATAGTTGCTTGTGACCCGAAGCTTCTTTCACAATGAAATGTTTTGGAACAATTGGGATGTGGTTTCTCACTCTTTGTAAAAATCTTTAAGATTTTTTTCATTTTTTTCAAGGAGAAAAAGAGAAATTTTATTTACAAACGAATCAGATGGGTGATGTTATCCTTAATTAATGTTATCCTTCATTTACAAACGAATCATATAATTGTTTGGTGTGTTCCTTTGATGCGATGCTTCCTAGCATTTATTCTTTCTTGTTCCTTTCAAATGATGATGATTACCTTGAAATGGAAACTGAAGTGTCCTTAATTCATTTTATTTTTATGATAGAGACATTTACATATCTACAGGTTATGTGACAATGTCATGTACAAAATTTTCTGTAAAATCTTATTGGTTGGGAGATTTAAGGATTTATGCTAAAAATTTAATTCTTGTAAGCTAGCCACTTACAAAGCAATCCTTGCTTCAATGACTTAATAATACTCAATATGAAACTCCAAAACCATATTCTAGTAAGAGTACAAGCGTTACAACGCGGAGTACAAGCATTACAACATAGGGTACAAGCATTACAGAACGAAGTACAAGCATTACAACATATGTTGTAATGCTTGTACCATACATTGTAATACTTGTATCCTACGTTGTAATGCTTGTACTCCGTGTTGTAATGCTTGTACCTCGTGTTGTAACGCTTGTACCCTATGTTGTAATGCTTGTACCTCGTGTTGTAACATTTGTACCCTATGTTGTAATGCTTGTACTCTATGTTCTAATGCTTGTACTCCGTGCTATAATGCTTGTACCCTATTTTATAAGGCTTGTACTATGCGTTGTAAAGCTTGTACGCTATGTTGTAATACTTGTACCCTACGTTGTAACACTTGTACTCTGGTTTGTAACGCCTGTACCCTATGTTGTAATGCTTGTACTTATTTTGTAATATTTGTACCCTACGTTGTAATGCTTGTACTCTATGTTGTAATACTTGTACCCTACATTGTAATGCTTGTACTCCGGGTTGTAACGCTTGTACCCTCCGTTGTAATGCTTATACTCTATGTTATAATACTTGTACCCTACGTTGTAATGCTTGTACCCTATGTTGTAAAGCTTGTGCTCCGTACTGTAATGTTTGTACCCTATGTTGTAAAGCTTGTACTCCGTGTTGTAACGCTTGTACGCCCCGTTGTAATGCTTGTACCCTATGTTGTAATATACATTGTAACACTTGTACTCCGGGTTGTAACGCTTGTACCCTATCTTGTAATACTTGTACCCTACATTGTAATACTTGTACTCCGGTTTGTAACGCTTGTACCCTATGTTGTAATGCTTTTACTCTATGTTGTAATACTTGTACCTTACGTTGTAATGCTTGTACCCTATGTTGTAATGCTTGTACTTCGTATTGTAGTGTTTGTACTCTGCGTTGTAATTCTTGTACCCTACGTTGTAATAATTGTACTCTATGTTGTAATATACGTTGTAATGCTTGTATCTAGTGTTGTAATGCTTGGGTTACCTTAATATTGCTTTAAAAAAAAATTTGTACATGACAATGTAACATCAACCAACAAGATTTTACATTCAAGATTTTACAAGAAATTTTTGTACATGAAAATAGCTTCAACCGTTCCCTCAAAAAGTACATAAAATCTCACTTAGTATAAATTGAAAAATAACAACCCAATTGTTTCAAGAGATAGCTGTGAACAAAATCTCTCAACAACATAACGATTACATTGAAACCCAATCAATCCAGATACAACAAACATCCAAACTTGTCCCAACGCTAAAAGTAAGAAAAAACACAAATTGGTACAGTAAACCTGTGCATGGAAGCTATAGAGAAAAAAATCTGACAGTATGGCTAACTGCAGGTTGAAGAACTCCATAAACCGAAGAGCAAACTGGTGTCCTATTCAACAGTAAAAACTGAGAAAGGAATTTATTGCAGACAATGTGCATAAGTTGTAAGCATTTAGCGCATTTCCACGGCCAAATGGCAACTTTCATACCAACACATGGAAAGGTTATAACAGCTTTCAAAAATCCCCTAAGATATCTTAGAGATCTTTAGATCACCATCTCCTCCAAAAACATTTCTCCATTTTTAGTTCTTCTAACCCAGTAGCAAGCTGTCATTCAAATATTAATTAGTGTAAGAGCAAAAACAACATATCATTTTGAAGCAAAATTAAGATTCATTTCACTCATCTGAGTCGTTTGTAAATGAAGTCTCTTTTCTCCTTGAAAAAAATGAAACAAAATCTTAGAGAGTTTTACAAAGAGTGGCACTGATTCAGAACTAATACTATGTTTTTGGACCAGTTAAAGATATCTGGACAACAACTCTTAATAAACTAAGCATATAAAATAGAGCATTATTCTAGACTTGAAAAATCTAAAACAAGTCTCACAAAATCTGCACATATGACATGTTCCACAAAATCTGCAAATAGTGGAACACAAAAAGTAACAAACTCTAAACAAAACATTGAAAAAATAGAGCAACAAAGTCACACTTCCTCCCCCTAATAAGAACCCATACCCCAATAAAATCATCAAAAAGAAACAAAACAAAGAAATTTTTGTACATGACAATGTAACATCAACCAACAAGATTTTACATTCAAGATTTTACAAAAAAATTTTGTACATGAAAATTAGCTTCGACCCATTCCCCAAAAAGTACATAAAATCTCGCTTAGTATAAACTGAAAAACCACATCCCAATTGTTTCAAGAGATAGCCGTGAACAAAATTTCTCAACAACATAACGATTACATTGAAACCCAATCAATCCAGATACAACAAACATCCAAACTTTTCCCAACACTAAAAGCAAGAAAAAACACAAATTGGTATAGTATACCTGTGCATGGAAGCTACAGAGAAAAAATCTAACAGTATAACTAACTGCAAGTTGAAGAACTCTATAAACCGAAGAGCAAACTGGTGTCCTGATCAACAGTAAAAATTGAGAAAGGAATTTATTTTAGACAGTGCGCATAAGTTGTAAGCATTTAACGCATTTCCACGGCCAAATGCAACTTTCATACCAACACATGGAAAGGCTATAACCATCTCCTCCAAAAATATTCCTCCATTTTCAGGTCTTCTAACCTAGTAGCAAGATGTCATTCAAATATTAATCAGTGTAAGAGCAGAAACAACATATCATTTTAAAGCAAAAGATTCATTTCACTCATCTAGACTACAAATCTCAATAAACTAAGCATATAAAATAGAGCATATTCTAGATTTGAAAAATCTAAACAAGTCCCACAAAATCTGCACACATGACATATTCCACAAAATCTGCAAATAGTGGAACATAAAAAGTGACCAACTCTAAACAGAACATTGAAAAAACAAAGCATTCTAACAAAGTCACACTTCCTCCCCCTAATAAGAACCCATACCCCAATAAAATCATCAAAAAGAAACAAAACAAAGAAAAACCCATACTAGCAGATACAATCCAACCCAGTTGCTCAGAAGCTCCAGATGCTCAATAAAATTCAGATATGCCTACGAAAACAAAAGTGGAACAGAAATAGTCATATCTTTCACAACCTTCATATTTCTATAACATTTTGATATTAAAAACCAAATAAGTAAATACCGAATGATTTTAAAAAATGATAGATACTCACTTGTTACTAATGTTGAGTCTTGTTGTGAACCAATAGTGGGAAGGGATTGCTCTGGATATAATATTCTACTATATGCATCTTGTTGCTGCATAATAAATAATCAATTAGAACAATTGAATGGTAACAAATGTGATATAACTTAAAGGTTAGTCATCAGTGCTAACATAGGATAAAGCACTAAATAAAAATTACCCAAATCATTTGTCTAAAACTATTGTTGTCTCCTTGGTGGTCCATGATTAGATTTTGTTGATGACACAAATTTCTATACATGTTGGGATTTTGTTGTGGGTACAATTGAGTTGAAAATGATGATTTGTACATAATTGGATCTTGAGGATAACCAAAAGTCATTGCAGCAATATTGTAAGCACCCAAAGCTACAGATTCCTGTTTGATATTTAATAACACAAAAACTAAAACACAATTAGAAATTAAAAGAAATAAAAATAATAATACAAAATGTGTTCAAGTCATAAATAGTACCTGCGTAGATTTTTCTGTTTGCACTGGAGTTGTTCTCTTTTGATTTGTTTTTGCCTTTTTGGGTTTCTCAACAATATCAGACTTTTTGGATTTCCCATCTTTGGTGTTTTAATGTTCTTTAATGCTTATGTTTTTCATTACAGCCTTTTCAAGTGCATTTGGAAGTCTATTCATGCTGCAACTAGCCCGAGAAGCAATCCACTTTCTTTTCAAACCACATGCTCTTGTAATTGTATCCACAACATCTTTACCATTGTTGTTATAACTCTCACATCTGTTGTTCATATGTATGTTCTCAATGCCTTCACATAGATGGTCTACATCCTTGACACATGTATCATTAATTTCTTTACTCCTACTCTGCAATGGGTTGGCAACACTATAAGCTTCATTGAGAATTGCATGCTTGAAAACCTCATTTAGTTCTTCATTGATTTGGTTTGCATGGTTGAGTACAAGATCATAACCATCATTCCTCTCGACGACCCTCTTTGCTATAGAAACAAGGGTATGACACAAATTTCTATAGCGCTTCCCAAAGATATCTGGTGTGTAAACACTCTTTGCATGCTCTAATATTAAGATTCGAGAATCAGAGACGAGAACACTTTGATTCATCCTGAAATCTGCTTGCAACTCGTCATACCGTCTTCTTTCTACCATCCTGTCAAAATTTTCTAAAAACCTTACAATATCTTTGGAAGTACCAAGATATTGTTTCAATGACCTATTCATGGATTCTGATCATTGCGTAGTAGTCATAGCCGCAGCAAAAGTATTCCTCCCATAGGCAAGAGACAATTTTTCTCTTTCTTTGAATTGACTTTCCAACCATTTGTTGCCTTGAAGATGGTATCTCTCAATCATATTATTCCACTCTATAAACTCCTCATCATCTTCATAGTCATATACACACCTAGAAAAATCTTTTGCCAAAGATTTATTTTATGAAAACACATCATGGAGTTGCTTTGCTACATTTTGATACATATGCCATATACAAAGGCAGTGATAAGTATCCGGTAACACCAAACTTATAGCACTAATCATTGCCTGATTCTGATCTGTTAGAAATGTCTTGGGCCCCTTTCCAACCATAGCCTTTTTGAATGTGTTAAATAACTACTTAAATGTCTCAGTTGTCTAATCAAAAAGTAGAACAACATCAAAAATCACAGTTTGTTTGTGGTTATTAACTCCAATGAATAGTTCAAATGGCCGATCTTCTGTGTTTGTTTTGTATGTGGTATCAAAACAAACCACATCACCAAACAAATCATAATCACTCATCATCCTTGAATCTGCCCAAAAAATGTTAGATATCATATCCTCCTCATCAAGCTGTAAGGCATAGAAAAATGATGGGTCATCTGACTGCTTTGTCTGAAAATATTCTACTAAACCCTTTGCATCTCCTTTCTGAATGCTTGTCTTCCGCCTGTAACGCAAGTGATTATTGCAATCCATAATGATAAACCCAAGGTTTTTGCGACCGCCAGCTTGTTTACTCAATAATTCTTTAATTATTGAAGGTGCTATACCAAATGTATCTGTTATACCAACTTCAACAACTTGTACAACACTTAACTTCCTATGAGATCTTAACATATGAACCATGGGAGGCGAGACCAAATTATGACTATGTAATGGTTCAAAGTCAGTAACTTCATATTTACCGTCACAATTTATCTTAACTCGCATTCTTGCCTTACATTCAACCCTTGTTTTTGCACAGTGTTTTTTTAACCTTCGGATCCCGTTTATCTTTCCCACGTTTTCCTTCCAGAGACAGCAGAAAATTCTATCAACAATCACGCCGCACTTTTTATTGACTTTACTTTTTACTACTACTAAATCCAATCATTTTAGCATACTCATTATAAAAAAAAACTATGCATCATCTTCTGATTCAAACTCTTTGCCAACTTTCGGTATATAATCATCTTGGCTCAATTCAACTGTGTAACCATTGTTCTTATTCATATCATCACTACTCTCACCAAGATTGCCCTCATTGCAGATTAACTCAGGTAATGCAATGCTTTCAATCTCTTTGTCTTCTTTGCCCTGTTTTGGTGTTTAAATGCATAGAAACTCAATTTCCATTCAATATAATACATATTTGCATTATAGGTACATGTATGATATAATAGAGAAAAACAAATCAGTAAAACCAAAAAATACAACTTCTCAATAGATAACAAAACTTGAAACTTATTTTATAGTACAAGCATTTCAACACGGAGTACAAAATAAATTACAAGCATAACAACATGGAATATAAGCATAACAACATGGAGTACAAAATACAGTACAAGCATAACAACACGGAATAAAAGCATAACAACGTAGAGTACAAGCATTACAACACGGAGTACATGCTTGTACTCTATGTTGTAATTGTTGTACTCCGTGTTGTAATGCTTGTATCCTATGTTTTAATGCT
>JAUPMG010159483.1:0-10843 GCA_031762675.1 Pachysandra terminalis | reverse complement strand
CCCCGGGTGGGCTCTCGGTGCCAATGTCCCCTGCTTGATATGGCACCCCGAACTCAGCCCTAACTCTAACCTCGGTGAAGACCCGCGTAGTCTCAGCGGCCGCAGCCCGAGCAGTAGCCTCCAGAGGATCCTCCACGGTTGCCGGTTGTCCATGAAGCTCTATCCTTGGCTGAGAGTTGGAGTCATCAGAGTTAGGGTCCCCCAACCCCAATTCCTCGTCACTCTGGACACCCCTGGCCTTTGATCCGTCTCCCCCGAGGGCCAGGCAGTCCTCAAGCTCGAGAGGGACGCTGGCGGGCTCGACCGGGAGCTCCCCCGCCTCTAGTCTCCGGTAGTCATCCAGCTCCTCGATCATGACTGAGGAGGTCATACGGGAGTGAGGGGGCAGACCCTGGACCCCTGACATGTGCTTGGCCTACCCGGCCGCGACTTTCGTCTCCACCGCATCCCAGGCATCCAGGAACTTGATCCTGTCTGCCAAGGCGAACCTCTCACCAACCTCCCGGGGTTTGGGATCGGGAGAGATGTTCACTCGAGGGACTGCCTGGTCTAGCCTGAACTGGCTTGCCACCCGGTCCGGGTTGTAGGCCATGGGGCACGGGTTCAGCGCCTCAACCTCACCTAGGACGTAGCCATGGTCAATAATTAACCAGTACGCCTGGATCTCCTGGGGGAGCTAGTACCATGCTGTCACTGGGATGAGCTCCCCCCGCCTCAAGGTTGGCCCCAGGCTTTGCACCACTCCTTTGATCTAGCGGGCGTAAGGGCAGAACTCGAACTCCATATCCTAGTCCAGGATAAAGGAGATGCCTATGTCGGTTATGGGGTGTTCCCTATACTAGAAATCCACCCGGGGGTAAGGGCCCTGGTCCCCTGCGACCTTTGAATCCTCCTGGACTTTGGCAGGGGCATAGCTGGGGTAATGCTCCCAGAGGAACATTTGGAGGAAGCCTGTGTCCACCACTGTCTTGATGACGCGCTCCCTCAGGCCCGAGGCTGGTTCGCGGCTAGCAGATCCAAGCTCTCGTACAGGATTCCTAGGAACAGGGGAGCCAAAGGGACGGTCACGCCCTGCGCCAGTTTGATCGTTATCTGCAGCACGACCTCGTTCACCTTGTCGTCCGAAAAACTCGGCAGGACGTAGTGGGACAACCACTGGGTGATGAAGGCCTCGAGGGCCGTCGGGTTGTCCTTGGCTTCGCCATCCACGACGTAGAGGATCTTGATCGAGCGATCAATGACCTCCTCCAGCCAACGGATCCACCCTTGCTTGGTGCGCCTTTTACCTAGGGTGCCCACGACGACCCCGGTCTTGATCACCGGCCTCCTGGCTGACTCCTGGAGGCTGCTTATCATCTCGGCCTCAATCGCCTTCTGCTCTTCTGAGAGCTGGATATGCGCTGGGTTCTGACTCCCCAACGCCGATAGGCATGTGAGGACTTCCACATCCTCGAGAGTGGGGATGATCTCCCCAAAGGCAGTGAGAAAGGTATGGACGCATGGGCTCCACCTCACCACAAACTCTCGCAAGCTGTCATTGTCACGGGAGACACTGAACAGTGACGCCTGAATCGTGTCGTGGATGCCGACCTGCTTCAGCTTCTGGCTCCACTCCCAATTGGCTAGCACCGACCGACACCAACTCTCCCATCAGTTAAGGACACCCAAGTGGGACCTATAACCAATGGAAGAACAAGGATAGTCCCCCCTCGAGATCTGGAAGTAGAGGAAGTCCTTGAAAACCTTGCAGTTTTCTTCCAGGTCTCCCGGGAACTCTGGGTAAGGATTGCACAGGGCTTGTTCGCCCTTTAGGACCGGCGAGATCCACCATTGCGCTCCTGCCTAGAAATCTGACATTTTTCGGGGAGATTCAGGCGCAATACCGCTCCCAGAAGCCACGTTTTTCTTCTTCCCCAGACTCTTCAATGGTGCCATTTCTTCATAAAGGATTTGAGGAAGAGGTTGCAGGGAGTTTTCAGGAAGAATATGCAACAAGAAAGGAGGTTACAAAGGGTTGAGGAAGAGGATACGGGAAGAAGATGAACAGCAAGTAACCTGGGCTCCAGGCTTTTCATCCCCTTTTAAACAAGAGAAATGATAAGGCTACACGGGGCCCTTCAAACAACGGCTTGGAGGGTTCCGAGGCAATGAAAAGGTAGCCCAATCCCTACATGACACCTCAGCTTGCATTTAATGCTGCTTCCCCAAAGCACTTTAGAAGTCCAGGCAATGGTTGCCTTTTACAACGGCTCCGCGGCTCGGCCAATCACAAGGAAGGTAAAGGCTGCAAACAGATCACTCCGCCGAGATTTGTGCTCATAACGTGTCATGTCAACACGTTTTAAGCACAAGGGGCTAATGATGACTCCATTTTTTTGTAAATTCAAATTAGGCCAATGCCTGCGCGCCGCATGGCACTGACTGGGGATCTGTACGGGACAAGTCACCTCAGACATGCAAACTTCTTTATGAGACCGGGTTAAACCCCTGGGCCGAATATAAGGTAAACCCCTTTCAAAGGTCATGAGGTAGGGTCAATCCCCTACCGGATCCCGAGGCGAGGGTAAACCCCTGGGCTAGATATAAGGTAGACTTCTTTCAAAGGTCATGAGGTAGGGTTAACCCCCCCACCGGATCCCGAGGCGAGGGTAAACCCCTGGGCTGGATATAAGGTAGACCCCTTTCAAAGGTAATGAGTTAGGGTTAACCCCTACCGGATCCCAAGGTGAGGGTAAACCCCGTGCCGGATATAAGGTAGACCCCTTTCGAAGGTCATGAGGTAGGGTTAACCCCCTACTAGATCCCAAGGCAAAGGTAAACCCCTGGGCCGGATATAAGGTAGACCGCTTTCAAAGGTCATGAGGTAGGGTTAACCCCTGCCAGATCCCGAGGTGTGGGTAAACCATTGGGCCAAATATAAGGTGACCCCTTTCAAAGATCATGAGGCCAGGCTAACCCTCGTTGGATCCCAAGGCAAGGGTAAAACCCCTTCCCAAATATGAGGCCCCTTTCAGGAAGGTCCGGCCCTCCCCTCTTAAAAGCTAAGGTTGTTGTCCCCTCTCACCAAGGGGGGCACGGTTTTCTAACAACCCAGTAAGCGAATGCCCAAGTATGGGAAAGATCGCTACCTCATCCCAGGGCACGGATTACAGGTTAAAACATGTAGTTCAAACTTGAGTCTCTCGGTCTGCGATTCTCAATCATTGAACGACCTTTGGTCCAAGAAATCATTGCACGACCTTTGGTCCAGACAGGAAAAGAAGAAGGGAAACCAAGAATCCCCTTTTCACGGAAAAGGACTAGCAAGTCAATCCCATAGGCGGCAGAAGCCCATACGGGTGGCGCCTTGATTTGACTAAATCAGCGGCTTGCCCACGATTCTCAATCATTACAATTTTAGTCCAATCAGAAGGCTCGGGGGATCGAGGAACCCTTTCAGGAAAGGGGGCAAGAGAAACCCTCCCATTGGTCCAGATGGACGGCGGAAGCCCACTTAAGCGGCTGATGGGATCGGTTAAAGCTACATGCCGCATTCTCAGTCTACCCCGTAGTGACAGGTGTCTTCGTAGCATTCGGCATGCTCGACACTTGTCACTCGGTGAGAGGGCTCGACCAAAGGTGGAAGGCTAAAAAAGCCTTCACTCCCCAAGAGTAAAGGTAACTTTGGAGAGGGGAGAAAAGTTACAGAAGGATAGGACTCTCTCTCTATCTGAGGTAGCCATTTGAGCTCTGCAGCTTCTCTAACACTTTCCTGAGTTTCTTCTTCCCATCCCGGGCCTCATCCTTTTTGTTGACACTCAACCCTTCAGGGAAACCTCACCCCGGAACGGCCACCCCGTGGTTTAGGCTGGCGTGAGACAGGTAACCGGACCAGTTCAACCTAGGATTTGGTATGCCTCTCAAGTGCTGACACCTGTGCATTTTACTTAATCTAAGTAAACTGGCTTAGACTACCGTTTTGGGGATCAACAGTACTTAGATTTTATTAAATTTATATTAACTAATTCAATTGAACTTAATGTTATTTTGTAATAGTAAATTGGTAATAATAAAGGGATAATAAGGTGAAACTTGTGACTATATAAATTAAGATTTATTAATTTCTTTAATTCAATGAGGATGCAAACATTAAAAATAGGTATTGTTTATGAGAACATCTATAAAAAAGTAATTAATAAATAATTTAAAATAAATCAGAATTTCATGATTCTTTTATTGATTAATTTTTACGAAGAACTATAAAATTAATTTATTATAAAATTAATGTCCTTATAAACTTAAATTAAAGATTATAAAATATGAAATAACCATTTCAGATCAAAAGGAATATTATAATACTATTCATCGATAAAGGTAATGATTAACATATTTGACTTCTTATATTAAAAAATATAAGATAATTATATTTAACTTTTACTTTTATTAATTATTTTTCCAAAATAATAATTGACATATTTATTTTCTTTATCAAGGGTACTATTATATTTATATTTAACTTTGAATAATAATTATTGACTTATATTTAATCTAAATTTTAGGAATATAAATTTTTTGAAACATTTTCACTTTAAGTCATTAAATAAAAGTCCAATATTCCTATGAGAATTGTTATACAATATATAAAACATATATGGTTAACATTTTAAGAGATTTTCTTAGAATTATTAAAATAGAAATTTAAAATTTTCATAATTATAAAGAACTATCATTTTAATAGCTTATCTTTCATTTTTTAATTTTAATATAATTTCTTAAATTATATTTAATAAATATATTTCATTTTAAACTAGACTTCTCTTAAATCTTTTCAACAATACTTGTTGATAAAATATATTTTTTTGGAGAAATTGCCCATATGGCTTACTTTACAGGAATTATTACCAAATGGTATATTGACCAAGCTTATTTACCTCTCAAGTATCAAAATATTGACATAATTTCCCTTTGGTCCTCTACCATATGGCAAATGACATGTCAGGTATTGTAAAGAGTATTTGCTTTTTAAGATCTTTGTAATCCCCAAAATACCCTTACCCTTTCCCTCTTTTTCTCTCTCTCTCTCTCTCTCTCTCTCTCTCTCTCTCTCTCCATTTTGGAGGGCTGGAAGAACCTTGTGGTGGCAGGAAGGTTATCCACCGATTCACAATGTTGTTGTTGAGGCGGTGAGGAAGGAGTTAGAGGCTCTACATCCTGACAATTCGCATATTGTGTGGCAGATTAAGGACACAATTCAGGTATAATGGATTATTCTTCCATATAATTGAGAAGATTTTCAATAGATAGGTTTCTATTTTTCTACATCATTAATGTGTTAATCTTGTTCTTTGGTTTCAATGGTTATAATTATGGTACTTTTTAGGGTATTTTTTATTTTTCTTATTTCCCAAAAGTATAATTTGCATTAGATATGATTTATAATTGACAAGTACTTCGAGTTCTGAAAGCTCGTTTATATTTTTTAGGTGGTGATTCTGCTTATAAGTTGCTTCTGGTTCAAGAATTAAAGGTAAAATTCAAGCCATTTGATACAGAATTCATCTGTTATCTGTAATCCCTGTGTTCTGTATCATTATTGCTTTATGTTGTGCTAATTTTGGTATTCTTTTTTTGGGTTTAAGCCTATGTTCTTTTTGGATTCCTCAAATTTTCTAGTATCAGCTCAGCAACACCTTTCCTCCCCTTTCTAAAGCCTCTGGGTTGGCATGTTTTTGAGTGGAGTTGCCACTAGTCTCTTTGTTTTGAATTTCGCTTAAAATTTAAACCTCCATGTGCTTTTCCTTTTGTATCACCTCTTTCCCCCTCCTAATATATTATTTTTTTTCTTTTTAATTGTTGAAAATAAAAGAGTATTAGAGGAAAACTCCTTTGGAAATGTATCACAAACAACCCAAAAATTTAAAAATTTCAGATTAAGTTGTGACCTTCACCCCGTGTCGCTACGGGAGTGGATAACAATAATCAAAACATAAGCGGAAGTTCTAATAATGTTCTAGTAAGATATAAGTAACTAATATTACATCATCTAAATCTGAAAAATTCTAAGAAAAGTATGTCTAACTCTAGACTAAAATTAACATGTTATCAGAGTGCTATACCCAACCGGTCTCTCATCGACCAAACTCTAAGAATTGAAAGATCCGCCTAAAGCTCAAACTCCTCTGCCGCCGCCACGACTAATGAGCCTAAAATGTTGGTTGCTAAAAAGAATGAGCTACACGAGCCATTAAGTACATAAATTCAGGAATATATAAGGTATAATCCTAAAGTCTAAACATTTATAATATTCCAAGTTCAAGAAATAAAGAAAGCGTAATAATGCAAGATGCCTGTGGTAAATTAATTATTAATGCATGTTGTGCACCTAAATACAGTCATCACCACGGTGATCTCATAAATAGTCTAATATGGAATGCAAATGCATCAGCAAATGCAATGTAAATGCAACTCTGTCAAAATGTCAATAGAACCTGTTTCCTCCTGATCCAGCATCTATTCCGGGGTGTCCCAGCAACCTGAATCGACCCCAAGATGTCCCAGCAACCTGAATGCATCCCCCGTGTATACAGTTTATGGAAATAGGGCTATTCTACAGATATCACACAATTTTAAGGGTTTTCAACCTAGGAGGCACAATCCCCCCACTCATTTTTGATTAGTGATCTATAGACCGAGACTTGCAGCCACCTGCGGATCCCTCATGAAAACATGATCATCTGACTAAACTACAGAGGTCCTTTTATCTTTTCTTTGTTCATGGTACAAAGCCCTCAAGCAAAGAGAAAGTCTATTGGGTTAGCTATATCCTCAACTAAATCCAGCCAGTCCCTCCCTATATGTGAAATTCACATCACAATCAATTCCAGTCACAAGACCCAACCTTAAGGTCTTCGAATACAGGGTCACACTCTTGACCATACAATGGTCTCGAGTTCAATGATGTGCAAGTGGAGAGGTGCACGCTACCTAAACAGTCAAATAGTAGTGTACAGGGTGTAATCACACAATCCAAAGCATCAAACACAATCTCACATAGAATCACACAGTTCAGAGTATCAAACACAATCTCACATAAAATACAACACACCACTCAAGCAAAAATCACACAATCCATAGTATCAAACACAATATCACATAGAGTACAATACATCATTCAAGCAACACGAAGTGGTACACTGAAAAGAAGTGTGTGGGGTTAACTAGGTATTCACGATGAAAGTATCGAACGTGCCATTAACTGCAAGTGTAATGACCATACCGTGTCTAACATCCCTATCTCAACCTCTCATCATCCCGTGAAAATGGGTCCATGAGGAAGCACAACATACAATGGCAACATTTAAACTCATGTGATATCATACTTGAAAGAATTGGAAGAATCCTATGTTACGTGCCAAGTGAATTGTGCTTTCTACGGGGCATGTTCCACATGTTTTATGTTGTCATAGTATCTCCCTAACTCAAGTTATAATGTGCAAGTTTCCAGAAAAATACTACTACGGTGTACATATTATGAAATTTAATTACTATCCATGGAAGTGTGTATCTATTTATAAATATCAATAATAATCCAATCTATCAGGTTTGGTGGAGTCTTTGGTGAGGTCTTCGGCGCACCGAAGCTTGCCTCGGCGACCAGCTCGGCGGACCGACTGTGTCTCGGCGACAAAACCAGGGAACGAAGTCTTGGCTACCACTTCGGCGCACCCTTCTGCGCACCGAAACCTATTCGACGGGGTATTCATGCTCGGCAACCATCTTGGCGGGGTGTTCATGCTAGGTGACTTGTTCGGCGAAATATTTATACTCGGCAACCATTTAGGCTGGCCTAAGGGTCCACCTACGGCCCAGAACCATTTAGGCTGGCCTAAGGGTCCACCTACGGCCCAGAATGTGTTCGGCGACCATTTAGGCTGGCCTAAGGGTCTGCTTAAGGCCCAGAACAACCCAAAATCAAGTGTGGTTTCTTATAAACAAAGTTTTCTTAATTTACAATCACCTGGAGGTTAACATATGTCATTTTCAAGCATAAAAACACATCATTAAATTATAAATTAGCATTCAAATCATTCACTTAACACTTATTTAAACCTATGCATGATATATATAAAAATGTAAAGATTAACTAAGACTTACCTAATTAGATTCATAAGGACATTATTAAATCAACATCTACCTTTAATCCACTCATTAATCATCATAAACATTTCAAGAATAAAGAAAAATATAGATATTTAGATTAAACCTAATTACATTCTTGAATTTAGTACTTAACTTAATGAGATCAAGCATGCATGAATCCCCCATTGCCATTCCAATGAGTCTTCTCTTCTTCCTCCATGCTCCAAACCAAGAAATCCAAAACAAAAACCCTAATGCATTCCTCTCATTTTTCCACAAATCTCAAGCCGAAAACCAAAAACCCAAATGAAATGAACTCAAATGGGACTAAACCCAAATGAAATTCAAATGCAAATTAAAACCCAAGTGAAATGATCATGAGATTCTTTCTCATGTCTTCTCAAGCAAGACAAGCCATGTGGCACAATCCTAGCCTTTCAAAACAACCACTTTAATATTCACCATACAATCACAACCACCCTAACCACTTTAAATCTAAACCATTCATTCTTAACAACTACAATCCTAACCATACACCTATATCCATCAATTCAAATTACAATTTTGCCATTAGCTCAAACACAAAGGACAAACTACCATATTAAGCACTAGGACCAAACAATCATCATGAACACGATCGCATGGTCGGCTCCAATCCGATCGGTGATCAAAACAAAGAAATGAAACATCACAAGTTTTTAAAACATAAATATGCTTAAATAAAAGATTACGAAATATTGCAGAGAATTCGATCAGACAATACCTTTTTCACTCAATTAAATCTGTAAGAATTAATGTTACTGCGCTCGATCGTAGGTAGGTACGCTCGATCCCAATGTGCTCGATCGCAAGCAAGTGCGCTCGATTGCAGGCAGGTGAGCTCGAGTAAAACATTATATTTCTTATTTAATTACTAAATTGGGTTATCTGACCTATTTTGTTTCTTAATTTAATTTTGGCTAACCTAATCAGTTTTAATGATTTAAGAAAATCTACAGTATCTTATGAAATTAATAATTTTAGGTGTTCTTAATCCTAATTAATTAGTGGAATTAAGTTACAATTTCCCAAATTACCATTTTACCCTAGTTTTCAAATTAATATTTTATGTTTTATTCAGATTGTTACAAAATGGGAATCTTTTGGACAATTTGATGAAAGAGAAGTGACTCATACCAAGGGATAGTCAGGAAGGGGGAAAGGTAAGGCATTTCTCTAAAATATGAGTTGTATAGTTATCTACCTAGTCAGTAAGGCTTGGTGAGAAGGCTGAGACTTGTGGATATGTTAAGGTAGGTTTAGGAATTCCTAAAAGTGTTATGTGATTACATCTAGTAGTCTGACGGAACTCATTCCCAATCAGCAAACTTTAGTGGAAAATAATCATTCATGTTAGATTAGAGCAGAACCTTTGATGTATCCTAGTTCCTGTTTGCTCCCCAAAGTTAGAAAAAATAACATGTATAACATATTTCAAGTGCAAACATTCATATATATGTTAATTGGTAGACTTTTCCTATAACATTCGTAAAGAAATCAATATATGGAAGGAACAAACAGTTGCTTGTCTACCACCATTTGAATCATGTAATCTAGATGGAACATTTGCAACCCCACCACCAACACCACCACCACCACATTTAATTTCATTAAAGGCTAGTTTTCTACCATCTTAGTTTTTGTTTTAAAGTCTTTTAATACTCACTCTCATGTTTTTTTTTTTTTTTTGTTACTTTTAAGCCTACATTCCATCGGAGAAAACAAAATGGTGGATCAAATCTCAAAGAAAAGATCCTGAACTAATTAGGGATCGAAGAAACTAATTAGGGATCGAAGAATAGGTCTGTCATGTACCTATTATTATGATTCATATATATGAAATCTTTCTATTCATGCATGGCATGAAAGAAATTGGGCTTAAAATTCACTTTTTAAGAGCTTGGCCTACAGATTACAAACAAATGGCTACTGGATGATTGGGAACTTCTCCATCCTAGCTGATGGGAGGCTTGGTGCTACTTGCTGGGAGGCTTGTGTTAATTGGTGTGAATTGTCAACTCCCTTGTTTTAGGATTGATGTTTTTTTATGGTGTGATGTATTTTTTGCTCACTCTGTGGAGCTGTACAATTCTTGTAA
Organism: Pachysandra terminalis; assembly: GCA_031762675.1. Taxonomy (NCBI): domain Eukaryota; kingdom Viridiplantae; phylum Streptophyta; class Magnoliopsida; order Buxales; family Buxaceae; genus Pachysandra; species Pachysandra terminalis. The sequence goes on along the minus strand of JAUPMG010159483.1, from coordinate 588 downwards.
ACTCACATTCTTTAATTAATATATTGTATGGTTTCTTCCAAGGAAAACCCATTAGAATTTCATATTTGTATGGTTTCTTCCCAGATATTATCTACTTTGGGTAAAAATGATGAACTCGTGAAGTGGGATTATGTAGATTCTCTTGAACTCTTGTGATTATACAGTTTGTAACTCATATTTTGGTGGTGGTTGGGGTGGTGCTAGAGGTGGTGGGGGTGGTGGTGGTGGTGGTGGTGCAATGGATGCACACTCACATGTGCATCCCTGCACACCAAGTGTGCAATGCATGCAAAATGGTTTGTGCAAGGCAAGCACAACCAATATTAGGTGGTGAGTGGTGGGTGGTGGGTGGTGGTAGATGGTGGTGCTGGGTGGTGGTGGTGCAATGGATGCACACTTAGTGTGCATTCTTGCACACCAAGTGTGCAATGCATGCAAAATGGTTTGTGCAAGGCAAGCCCAACCAATATTAGGTGGTGGGTGGTGGGTGGTGTTGGTGGTGGTGGTGGTGCTGGGTGATGGTGGGGTGGTGGTTGGTGGTGGTTGGTGGGGGTAAGGGTGGTGGTGGTGGTTGTGAAGTTGGTGGTG
>JAUPMG010159472.1:0-10843 GCA_031762675.1 Pachysandra terminalis | reverse complement strand
CTGTGAGATCCTTTCATATCATGCCACATGTCTATCACAAAACACCCCTTATGCACTCATCAGCCTCGTTCCGGTATAATTCTCCTACATAGAGTATATAATTCTTGGCCATCAACCATGTCCTTCGGTCACATCTTTGGTCAGGATTGCGTAAGTAGTTTATAAGAGGGTACGTCCAATCATCATTACTTATCTCTATTAAAAAAATGTCTAGAGTATCCATTCTCTTAGACACCGAACGAAGTGAACATTTTTCAACGATTAAGATTCAAGAAGTTATTCCCTCGGACTTCCTTAAACCTGAAGCAATTTTGGCCATCATTGGCCTCTTGATTCAGAGTCTTTGGAAAATGCTGGAGGATCACATCATCGAAATCTTCCATAAGTTGACCGGCTATGACATAAAATGGTGCTAAGTGCCAGCTCAAGCACTTGTGTTTGTCGGTCAATTGATTGATCATGAGTTGTGAGTCTCCTTTGATCGTTACATTCCTTACGCCAAACTCAATTAGAATCTCCATGTTGATTTTCAGAGCTTCATATTCGATATGGTTATTGGTGCAAGGGTACTCCAGCTGAAAGGCATACTCTTGCCTCTCACTCTTGGGGGACACAATTATAATTCCAGCCCTAAAGGCTCGGTCAGTCCTTGACACTTCAAAGGTCAGAACCCAATTTTCACATCCCAAACTTAAGGAAATTCACGTGGGAATCCTCATGTTTGAAATGTAACTCTCACCCCAATTTACATTGGGAGTGGTAATTAATATAGAGCCAAACCATTGGATATAATATAAAACTTCTAAAATTACCTTTACTAAAAATAATCAAATAAAACTAAGTCTATTACATCCAAAACAAACTAAGTAAATCACAATGGAAAACAAATAAAAATATCATATTCTCATGCTTCAAATCAAATCCCTATTAACTAACCATCTAATAATCAATTACATAAATCTAAATAAATAACCCTATTACATATTCTACTAAAAATCATCAAACAATAATCTAATAAATATTAAGGTCTTCATCATCTTCTTGATCTCCATCTTAATCACCATGGTCTTGCTGCCCATTAACTAAAGATCCTGAAACTGTTATGCTCGAAAGCGTCAGCTACACTTAGCTCAGTAAATAAGTCAATTAAACTGTATTTAAGATTGAAGTAGGGTCAATGCCACTCTTCAATGATAATCAATAGACAAAAATAGAATAGTTAGTATATGCAAATAATGATATGATAATGGTAATAATGCAATATGATGTGATGTGCAATGCAAAGTGCTGGTTCAATTATTAATGTATGCAATTCATGCTCATGCAATAAATAAATATAACAACATGTGATTCGTGCACAAAAATATGATATGCAAATAATGCATGTTGTTTGGCATTCGATTAGTGTATGTTCCATACCTGATCTTAATCAACTACTCAAGGATGCCTCACTAATGTGAACCTTCATCCCCCAATACATGACAGAAATAGTAGATTATTCTATGTGTACAACATAGTTTCTATGAGCTTCGACCTAGAGGTCACAAGCGCCTCAGTTATTTCTGATCATACGGACAAATCGCAAGGCCTCCCAAATGTGAACTTTCCTTTGTGAACCATACATTAGCCAATCTACTAACAGATTTCTACTCATATGATTCAGAATATTAGGCCTCACTAATGTGAACTTTCCCTCACCTATCATCTTACCACAAGTCTCTTGGGATAATCCCCTCACCTTGGGAGTAAACAAATAAATATTGGAATATTGGGATCACGAATCCCTCAACCTATGCAAATCAGTCCATCTGGGACTTCCTCACTATATCATGATATTTAGATCACAATAACTCTCATTTAAATCATTAACTTTAATCCATGTGAAGATATGATGGTATAGTCAAGCACATGACCAGATTAAGGTCAATAATGCAATCAGGCTTATGTTGTGCAGGTGTAGTGTAAGTGCACATTAACTAAGCATATAATAAGTGTACAATGGTGAAATAAATTAATATAAGTGCATGGATCATGGTTTATGCTTCATGGCATTCAAATTAAATCAACTCGTGAATAACTTATGGGAAAACACATACAATTTATCTATCAATCATATCAGCCAGTAAATCATGTTCTAAGATCATAAATAATTTCCTAAGTTTAATAAACTTAAATTAAAAATCAAATCGTAATAATAACCCATTAATCTCATACATGTGATCTGATCAAACCCAACCAGAGCTCACCGATAGGCTAACCGGCACACCGATTGTCACCAGCAGCCTAGGCAGTGGCCCCTCTGTGCGCACACTATGGTAGGCTAATCGGTACACCGGTGGCCTACTAGCAGCCTAACTAGTGCTGCAACACACACCTGGGGTATCTGGTAGGCTAACCGGTACACCGGTTGCCTGCCAAATGGCCCCTGGGTTCACCGGTAGGCTAACCGGCACACCGGTAGCCTGCCGGTTTGCCCAGAAACTTGCAAACATGTATTTTAATACTTTTTAATCCAAACTTTCTTCTAACACTCATATTGAAATCAAATTCCGACCAAAACCAATCAAAAATATCACACAATAAATCAACTTACCTTTGCTAGGATGATGATAAAAAGTTTAAGTTTAAGTAAAAATTATCATGTTCTTCAATTCAAATTAGTGTGCTATGTCATACTCAATGAATATGGCATCTCACCTAGATTCAAATAAAAAATAAAGCATAATTGAATTACTAACCTTTGCAGCTCGTTGGATTCTTCTTCTTCTTCACCTTAGTTCAAGTTCTGAACTTCATCTTCACCTTAGTTCAAGTTCTGAACTTTTTCTTCTCCAAGCTCATAAAGCTCCAGCAATCTTCTTCTCTCTCTCACTCTCTTTCTGGAATATATGATTCACACGTTCCTCCTATTGTTCTTATAGATTTCCTATAGTTTCCTATTTGGTCTAGGAGTTGTTATCTAAATTGGATTATGTTTTAGTTTATGGCCCTTAGATTTAGATTAGTTTAGTGCCAGCCTTTAGATTAAAGTGTCCTAGTTCTAGATGAGTTAATCATTGGTTTTATCCTTTCTTAATCCTAATTAGATTTAAAGTCTCTTCCTTTTAATCCTAACGATTAGATTAATCTAAGTGTTCCTACGAAATCCTAACCATTGATTCTAGGCATCCTAGTCTTAATTGGATTAATTTATCTAATCTTAATTCCCTATTGGTTTAGGATTGCTTTTAATTATCTAATTAATCCTAACCATTTAAAGTAGATTAGATGTTCCAACGAAATCTCAGCCCTTGATTATTATCCTAGTCTTAGTTAAACTAGTATTTAATTATCCATTCAAGTAGAATTCTAATTAAGTTATAACTCTTATTAATCCTAGTTATAATAGGCTACTTGTTTTCTAATCTGGTTTCTAATTGGTATAGAACTAATATTCAATTATCTTATTTAATTTGAGATCTACTTAAGTTATGATTGATCTAAATTAAATACCAGCCCTTAGATTAAGATTAAAAGTTTCTACAAGATCCTAGCCACATATTATAACTTAAAGAGTTATGAGTGTGTGTGAAGCACTTTAGTTTCTTATAGTGCAACCCACCATTCACAAACAATCAAAGTCAAATTTGTAGTTGACTTACTAAAAAATTAAATTAAGCCATATTTTAATTACACCCTAACTCCTATACTTTTATTAATTACAGATTAGACTATATTTTGGTTGGGTTATTACACCAATTTGCTGTGTCAAGGGTGTACATGTCAAATTCGTTCGAATTCTCTTCTGTTATCTCATCCATTGGATGATCGGCCAAGAAATCGGCCACTGCTTGGCCTTTAACAACCCTTTGAGGGATGTAATGCTGGCTAAACTCAAAGAGTCCAAGCATCCACTTGCCTATTCTTCCTTTCAAGAAGGGTCGACTGAGCATGTATTTAACCACATTAGTTGGAGCTAATACCATGACCGTTGAATTGATTAAATAATGCCTCAACTTAGTCACTATGTAATACAGTGTAAGTCACAACTTTTCTATGGCCGAATACTGAGTTTCAACTGCAAGACCCTACTATAGTAATACACTAGCGGCTCGAGCCTTTGGTCATTATCTTAGGCTAGTAACACTCTGATTGATAATTGATGAGCGACCGAAATGTATAATTTCAATGGCCGATCTTTGACTGGTCCCATCAACACTAGTGGTTTGCTCAGATACTCCTTCAATTGGTCAAAAACATGTTGATGCTCAGGTTCCCACTTGAATTCTTGGCCATCCTTCAGTTTGAGTAGGGGAGAAAAGGTAGTGATATTTTCGGCCAAGTTAGAGATAAAACGCCTTAATAAATTTACTTGGACGATCAGCCTCTGCAATTGCTTCTTGTTCTCAAGTGGCTTAACTTCAATGACCACTCTAGCCTTGTTTCGATCAACCTCTATGCCTCTACGGTGAACTAGAAATCCCAAGAAGTTACTGGACGACATCCCAAAAGCACATTTGAGGGGATTCATCTTCAACTGATGACTCCTCACTCTTTCGAATTTGCCCCTTAGGTTGGCCAGGTGTTCTTCGTTCGTCTTTGATTTGATCACCAGGTCATCAATATAGACTTCAAGGAATTTCCCTATCATGTCATGAAAAATGGTGTTCGCAGCTCTTTGATTGGTTGTATCGGCGTTCTTCAGGCTGAAAGGCATAACCGCCAAGCATAAGTGCCTATGGCACCTATAGACACCCCAATTTGCGCGAGAGCGACTTTATCTTGATCTTTGCAGCCCCTGGAGCTTTGAGCTTGGCTTTTTCTTATCTCCCAATCATCTCTAAACAACCCCCAATCATATTGCCAATTTTCCCTAAAAATCCCAAAAATATGTGAAATGATCAAAATACCCCTAGTAGACCCCACCTCGTTCATCTCACTCCTAAATCCATTTTCAACCTCAAATTTGAATTCCTTAGCCAAAATGCTCTCCAATGAGTATAATCTTGTGCTAATTTGAAGGTCGTCGAAAAAATGACAGTTTTGCCCCTAATCCGGCCGTTCGGGCAAAACTGTCAAATCTAAGGGTCGAAATAGTTTTCCAATATCAAATTTGGATTCTACACTGAACACCTTCAAAACAACTGTGATTTTGTAAAATTCTGAGTTCGGGAGTCGAAGGGTCATTTTTGGTATTTTAAAATTATCAAAAAATGGCAGAAAAATATAATGGGGTAAAAATATAATAAAAGAACACTTTAGGGAGGGAATTGAAATAAAATAATTGAGAGAATATTTGAATAAGATTTTCCATGTGTCAAATTTCAAAAATAAGAAAGAATTAATTTTAAAAATTGCCATGTGGCAAATATCCAAAGGAAAAAAAGAAAGCTTTCAAATTCAAAATGAATCTAAAAAGGGGGTTTCTATTCTCAAACAAATCGAAAATGAGGTTTCTAAATTCAAAAGGGGTTCTAAATTCTAAAAGCAATTTCTCAAAAAAAGTGGGGATTTCTAAATTGAATTCAGACAATGGAAAGAAAAACTTCTAATTAAAGACAATGGAAAGAAAAACTTCTAATTAAATTCAAAACAAAGGAAAAAAACAGAAGAAAAAAAAAATTATTGAAGAAAGGAGAGCTTAACTCCCTCCCCACCCTTTTTCTTCCCCAAGGAAACCAAACAAAAAAGAGCAAGCTTTCCCCCTCACCCCTTTTCTTCCCCGAGGAAACCCACACCAGAAGCTCTCCCGTGACGACGATTCTTCAACTTCTTCTCCAAGCTCTTCAAGAAAACCCTAAAGAGAAAAACCCTAAACAATCTTTCTTCCCCACTCGGCAGCGGCGCTCAACCTCCGGCATCACTTCCAATCATTTCCGACATCCTCCAACCTTATTCAACCCAGCGTTTCACAACCTGACCTCTCATTCTATCATTGTATCCAGCGGCCACTCCATTTCCGGCGAGATCACTCCACCTACAGCCGAATCCGGTAACTTTCTTCCTCTTTCTCATTTCATTCCACTTTTTCTTCCTTCATTCTCTTCTAACCTCCATTGCTATGACCACCTGTATCGCTTGAACACACCACTCCATCTCCTTTGATCTCTGCAAAATACCCAACTGAACCCACAACACCTTCAAACCTCCTTCTGACCGCACGATCAACATATCCATAAACACCCCCAATCCACCACCCGTTTTACCACCTATGCGTAGCCTCTTTTATTTTCTGCAAATTCCACAACCCTCAACCCCTTCGAACCTCCTCTGTTCAGCCGCACCACCTCCTCTCCCCAAACCCTTCATCTCCCATTCGTTCTGTGACCAAACCCCGACGACCTCTCCTTTTTCCGGCATCATTCCTGCACGTACCAGCCACAAGCACCCCCATCTTCATCATAGAAACTCTCCATCCCTCATTCCCTTTCCTCACGAACACCAATAGCGGTTGCGGCTATACCGTAGCCTCCTTGCTTCTTCTTCCTCTGCAAAAAGAAAAAACAACTAAACCCACGACTTCATCCAAACCCCTGATAACCACCACCAGAAACCACTCAACCCCAATCTCACCAAACTCCAGCTCTGTTCTAACCTCCATTAACACACCCAAAATCTTCAACTTCTAGCCCCCATTAACGCACATCAAAATCGCACCACCACCTTCATTAACGCATTCATCGAAATCCATCCTCTGGCATCACTCCATCCCATCCATCCCGTACCTCGAGCTCCATCACCGGCATCTCCGACAACCCCTTCCTAGGTAATCTTGTTCGTCTCCCCTGTTTCCTTTTCTTCGTCTTCTCTATAAAACCAAAAAAAACAGCAAAAACAAAATAACAGCCCCATCCCTTACAAAATCACAAAATAACAAAAACGATCGTAGAACCAAAACCAATAAACCCTCTTGAACCAACCCAAAACAGAAAAATCGAATTAGCCGAACCAAACCTGAACCGACCCACAAACCCAAAAACCCAAAATCAAAAGACCAGAAATTAAAGACAAAAGAAAAAAAAAAAAAACCAACCCGAAGGCCTCGTTTGGCATGAAAAAAAGGAGAAAAAGAGCTTTTCTTCACCATTCAACATTTGTCTCTCAAGCCAAGTTGCATCCAGGAGTTCAAAGTAGAGATCATCAATTAGGAGATCGCTTGCTGTTACAGGTATTTTAATTTGTTTATTTTATTTTATCTTTCTTATCATCTTATTATGAATGATGAATGGTGACTCAAAACGAGTGCAATCATTCATGCAAGACTAGCAAAAACTAGCGAAGGGTGACGAAAATGAAAGATGGCAAATTAGCTTCCGTACCATGGCTATCGGAAAGGGCATAGTTGTTTGAGTCGGATAAGTATTATCTTATTCAAGAATGAGATTTTTCTCATTGTACTTGGTATCTTGTAATATTTTGATTCAGCTGTAAAGATTCTTTTATGCTTATGCTTTTGTCTCTATTTATTTGTCTTCGTTTTAAATTTTTGCTGTGTTTTCTAGTAATTATTTTTTTTGTCACATATCACATGTTGCACGGATTTCATATATTAGGGTTTGTTCACCCAGACTTCTTTTTATGGCCTGATGCTAACTCCTATGCAGTGGCATGAGGATTTTGACCAATAGTATTATCTCATGATTTTTAAGGTTAACAATTTATATAAGCATGTTTATAATTAATTCTATGTTTGTGTTAACATTTTTTTATATATTTGATGACATGCTTATTTTTGGTACGGATGATGAGCCAATTTAAAAATTAATTTAAACCAATAATGGTATGACATTTGGAAATGTTAATTATGTAAATATACATTCTAAGGAATGTATATTTGGAATCTGAAAAGCCTCTTCGAAAGCCCACCCTTAATGGGAGAATATTTCTAAAATAAATATATTTTCGAAAGCCCATTTCGGGGAAATCACTTTGAAATTAATAACATATTTAAAGATAAACTTCAAACTATATTCTTGAAGGAAAACCTTCGAAATATTCAACAATTATAGCATATTCAGGTTAGCCACCTTTAGAGAGCCAATTTTATATCATAAGTAATATCTCATATAATGAGGTAGTTAGTATGCTATTTCGAAGTTGTTACTTGGGAATTAGAGATCTATTTCAAGATAATCTCTCAAAATATCCTTTCGAAATAATCATTTAAAATAACAGTATTGCTATTTCGAGATTATCTTCCGAAATAGTTATCAATTATTACAACATATTGAAATCAACTTTCGACACTCGAAATGATTATTATGAAAACATAATGTTAAGAATTATAAGGGAACTTTTCCTGACATCTGTTACTCTTCCAAACTAATAAGTTCAAGGTTATTCATATAAAGCATAGGGGGAAATAAACATTAGACTCTTAGGAATGGAGGGCCAGAGAGATAAGTCCTATCAAGATCCTCGAAGATCTTGTTGCATTTAAGGACTTGAATCACCACAAAACAATAAAGTATCACTAATTTTATAACGTTATATTTGTTACTAAGCCGAACGTTTTGGAAGGATTTACTGAAATATTGCATATTGAATTAGGCGTTTTGAGTTTTGAATATTCGAATCAAAACACCTGTTTAATTAAGCGTTTTCAAGTTGTTCATGGAGCGTTGCAAACAGCTAGGTAATGAGTCCCAAGTTATAAGAAACAACGATGCATCAGAAAGAGGGATTGGATTCTTGAACATTTGACATTCTCTGAGAATTTTTAGAGCTTCGTTTTGAGAATCCTCATTTCTAAAAACTACATAAGTTCTGTGATGTCTTTCTGAACATTCCTAACTGATCTTACATTTTCCCTCTTTGTTATTACTCTTCTAAAAGGAAACCTTTCGTTGGAACGGTATTTCTTTGATTTAGGCCAGTGAAAGCAAGTATTCGAATCCACCGTTGTGCAAATCAATTTGGTTAATTGACAATCCTTTTGTCATTTACCGGTTTGTGTATCTCCAGTATTAACCTTGAAGTGGTGGAGGAAACAAAATTGTTTCTGCCGTCTAACTTTGATATAAAAGATCTAGGAGAGGCTGATGTTATCTTAGGAATTAAAACCTAAGAAAAGGGAATGGACTGACTCAATCACATTGTATTGAAAAAGTCATAAGAAGATATGATTATTTTTTATCATAAGCCAACCCCACACCTATAGATCTTAATATAAAGTTAATTGCTTACGCTGGCTGATGTAAATCTCAATTAGAGTATTCCAGTATAATTGATAGTCTTATTATAAGTAAAGACATACAATAGGAAGTCAAGACATTTAAATCTTAGACATAAAAATCTTGACCGTTTTCTAGAGCAGTCAAGAAATAGGATACTGCACATGGCCATTAACGTTAAGCTAAAGGACAACTCTATCCACTGGAAAGGAGTATGTGTAATAGTCTCCGGTTTATCTCTAAAGTTCTTGGTTCAAGATCCGTTCACCATAGCACCCTGATAAACTTTGAGCTGTCTGCACTAAGTGAAAGTTCAAGTCTAAAAGACACTCATCACCTATGTACGAATTTCCACAATGATGTTAAGTTTGCAAAATGAATTTATCGTCACTGTATTATTTTTATATATTAATAGAGTCTATAATTATTTTGAAAATGGTGGAGGATTGTTGGATATTTTTAAAATAAGTTTGGTTTTTGTTTTGTGTAGAAAGCTCTTTTGTTGTGAAGTCTCTTGTCCCACATTAGTTAACTACAAGAAAAGATGAGACTTTATACAAAGGAAGCTCTTGTTTGCTAATGTGTTTAAAAGCAAAGAGAATGATATAGTGCATTGCACTTAGGTCGGTGGTGTGCACGCGCACGTGTATGCGAAGACGCAAGGGCGCTTGAGGCACAATGGGCACTTTGTAGGCGCACTTTGCACTTAGCACGCAATATCGCGAGGAGCGTATGAGCCTTTTCTTTTAACATGTGGCCCACCCGGTTGGACCGGGTTGATTGATTGTTTGATCTGATGGTACTGTTTGAGGTTTGGAAGATGGTTTGGCCATTCTGGTTTGGGTTGATCTTGCGATCGAGCACACCTGATCGATCCAAGAGATCTGGATCGTCAGATGGCTCGTTTGATCGTATACAAACTATCAGGACCATCCGATTAGGTTGCATCTGATCATAGAGATGTCAACCGAACATACACCTTTACATGGATTAGATCCTAACCATTGGATCTTGGTTGCACCTTATGGATGATGAGTGAAAGGGTAAATGACCTTTCAGGATTGAACCAAACCGTTGGATCAGCGTCATGCCTGTTGATGACTAGACACGTGTAAGTCTATAAATAGACTACAGATCCAAATCATTCTATCAATTCCATAGAATCCAAATTCAGGCATCAAGAATCAGCCAAGTTCAGATCTGATGGATCAAGTAAGATATAGATTCAATCTAGTCCAGATCTGATTAAGAGAAAGAGACTACTACTACATCAAGGTTTTCGATCAAGTGATTGGCATCATCAGTTCTATACAAAGAGTGTCCTATTGTGAACGGATGGTGCATATCCGAGAATCACAACGAATCTTGATCAGTGGCTTCATTGTATCCAGAAGGCATTTTCTCATTAACCCCTTAGTGCATTCGCGATCAAATTGGAGGGGGAGAAACTTGTCTAAAAGATAGAGAGCCGATCGTGCTTTGAAGCTCGTTGATCAACAGTGCAAATTGTTTTAAATTATAATTTCTAAGAGAAAATTCGAATCCAATCTGAGATCTGACGGATTATGAAATTAGATGATTTAGATTTGAATGGGGATTTGAATATCTGAATCTGAATCTAATCCGATCCGATAATCTATAAAGTGTCTTTTTTATCTTTAGGTTTTTAAATATTTAAATAATTAATTATT
>JAUPMG010159471.1:0-24503 GCA_031762675.1 Pachysandra terminalis | reverse complement strand
TCTTAAATGAATTTTACTTTATTTGTTTTGTTTTAATTAAATTAATATGATCCATATTATATGGTCTAATTAATATACAGGGGGTTTTGAAATTTATTTAGGACTGTAGGGGTTAAATTGTGAATTTAAATTAATGTAGGGTTATAATGATAATTTTTAAAATTTTAATTTTTTTTGTTTTGCTGAACTGCCCACAGCACGACTGTGCGTTGAGCAGCTCAGAGACATTGTTTAACGGTTCAGCTGTTACATTTTGATGGATTGAATGGAAGGGAGGGAGCCATAAAATTCTTCTCCTCTATCATTCGGATGGTTCTTTAGATCTGAGAATTAGAGGAGAAAAGAAAAGAGAGCAGAGAGCTGAGTAGAAAGAAAGACAAAAAGAGAGAAGAGGAAATAGAATTCTAATCGTAGGCTTGGTTTAGCAGAGATTGCAAAGGAGTAAAGAAGAAGAAGAAGAACAAGAGGATCAACCGGAAATTCCAAACCAATTCGATCAAGGAACCATGGTAAGTATAATTCTTACTTTGATGAAAAATTCTGTTTTACCAAGTTCTGTTTTAAAGCATGTTAATTGATTAATTTTGAAGAAGCAAAGTATGATTTAATGATGTTTTATGGCTTATATTCGTAACTATATGATTTGTGATCAATTGGATTTTGCTTTGAATGAACAAGTAGGAAGAACTAGCTTGTAATTTCTGAAATTTAGTTGAAATAGAGCATGTTTCTGGGTTGGCGATCGAACTCCCAAGTATGGGCGTTCGAGCGCACTTCTCAGATTTGGTAAAAACCGTGACCTTTAAACCACTTTTTGACCTAGTAAACATCTTAATTGTGAGGATGCCATTAGAGACAATAATGTAGATATTTGTGTTACCTTTCCAACATACCAAAGATCACAAGAATCAGATGTCGGATTTGTGAGTTATGATGGAAAGAAGATAACTGTATCTGTGTTTACTGCACAGTAACAGTATGAATATGGAACAGTGGGTTGACCCGAATGTAAACCGGGTATGGACCCGGGTATTGAACGGGATGTGACCCGGATATTGATCAAGGTATTGAACCGGATGTAACCTGGATATTGATCAAGGTATTGAACCGGATATGACCCGGATATTGATCAAGGTATTGAACCGGATGTGAACTGGATGTGGATCCGGAATGAACCGAATGTTAATTGGATATTGTAAATAGTGTTTTATGTGGGAAATCATGTTCGGTTTTTGGTAGTGTGAAGAAAGATCATATCCTTATTAAAAAGCCTAAGTGCCTATTGTGATATGATCTGTTTTTAACCATTTTGTTTGTTTCCTCAGTGGGGTTAAGGAAGATCGTATCCCTATTGTGATATGATCTGCCCTTAACCACTAGCCACTACTTTAAGGAAGGTCATATCCTTATAAAAAAGATCAATGCCTATATTAAAAAGCCGATGTGCCTATATAAGAAAGTTGAATGCCTATTGTGATATGACCAGACCTTAAAGCATTTTTGTTCTTTAAGTAAATTGTGATTGTAAATATCTCATTGTAATTGGATAAAGTAACCTTAGGATGTAAGTGATGAAACTTACGAATAATCGACGTGTATGGGCGCGTGGATACTATTTGTAAATTATATCACTAAGGTCCTAATTAATAACTTATCATAATTAAAGCATCATGCGTATTTTATTTGATTCATGCAAATTGTGAGTTGAACTGTTTTATGTGAGAATTATACTTATATGGGCATTCAAAGCTCACTGTAACTTTCATGTTGCAGGTTGAGCTAAGGACTGGAGATTTGACTAGATTATGGTTGTTTATGGACTTATTTATTGTTATTAAACATTGGATTTGGATTTGTTATTTGAATGATTGTAATAGATGGCCAAACTGAGTGCCATAAAGAGCTAAGTACTTTCTGTTTTTAAGTTGTAATATTTGCTTCTGCAAATTTATGAGATTTGCTTATTTTGTTTCAACCCTACGAGATTCTGGTTATGATATGGAAATCCGCGGTTCAGAATTGAATCCCGAAGGTCTCATCTCAAGATTCGTGACAAATACTTCTAGGAAGTCGTGATACGTGTTTTGGGGCGTGACACAAGAGATGGGAGAAAGAAGGTTTTATAACCTAAGTGTTCTAGATATAGGCTAAAAGCAAACTTAAAATTTAAGTTAGCCAGAACAGCAAAATCGGGTTTCTAGCTCTATAATTTCCAGTTAACCTCCTAATTAACTTCTGGTTGAGTGGTCATGTTTAGGGTTAGTAGATGGGTATACCAAGTTGGTAAAACTAATTATTATCTTACTAATTGATTTTATCTTCGATTTATCAGCTAAGTCCAGTTATCTAACCCGTATTACTTCCTAAGTCTATCTGGTTAGCTTGATCAGTTTTAGCTGACTAAAGTGTTCTTAAGATATTTTATAAGATTCAGGATCTTATGAATTTTAATTATAATCTATTAATGATATTGAATTACTGATTATAATTTTACTATTAAGTTTTCAAGTTATAGTTTTAGGATTTATTCAGGTTGTTACAGGCTTGTATGGGGATCCCAACCTGAATCATAAGAGTCAACTTTTGTTAGTAGATCAGATAATATATGGCTCTGTAGTGACCCGACCCTACTATTTAATTCCATGATAAAATGGTAGTTAATCCTACTTGTTAAATCTTAGGATTTATTTGTTATAAAGGGGGCTGGATTGTACCTTTATGTAAATATGATAAGTTTGGTGTCTAATTGTGTGATTTTGGTGATTTAGGTGTAATGGGCATGGACCCAACACAATAGAGCAGTTTAGGGCGCATGGGCTAACTGGTTAGGCCCATTGGACAAGTAAGGATACTATAGACCTTTACTATCTATTTTGAATTAGAGAGAGGGAGATCATGGTTCTCCCACTAACCCACATATTGGACACATGAGAGAGATAGTGTTGTGTTTGGTGATTAAACGAACTAGAGGAAAAAGGTGAAGAAAATCTAGTTTTTGGTAGAGAAAGGAGGAAGAAGAAGGAAGAGGAACTAATTGATCTTCAAGTGCTGGAAAGTTGTAGAGCTTTGATCTAAGAAGAAAGGTAGGGACTTTCTTTGATCTTACGGTGATTATATCCATGCATCTTACCAATGCTATAGTTACTAGTTGGTATGTATGATCTTTGAATTTGGGCATGATATTATGTAGGATTGAGTGTTTACATGATAAGCATGCTTAAGTATAGAATTGTTGCAATTACAATGATCACATGAGTTCTTAGGAATTATTCTGATTTTTATGAAATTAACTCATATAAGAAGATTGATTTGTGTAAAGATCATTATATGTAGTTTATACTTAATTAAATTAAGTTAAAATGATTGTTGGATGTGATTGGAGAATTATACTTGGAGTTTAGAAGCATAAAAATAATATCTTGAGATCATGGCACGAAACCCTAGGTAGAAAACTAATTCTGGGTAGATTTCTACGTTCGGTAGGTACCTCGGTACGTACCGAGACATCTACCGAACGGTTCGGTACATACCGAAACACCTACCGAGAGTTAGAAAACTCTCAGAAACATCTACCGATGCTCGGTACATACCAAGGCATCAACCGAGGCTTTTGGTGGATCATTCAGTGCATACCGAAGCATCTATCGAGCACCATGAAACTCTCGGGAACATCCACCAAGGTTCGGTACATACCGAACCATCGACCGAAGCCTTCATAGGACCTTCGGTACTTACCGAACACCTACCGAAGCCCATTGTGCTTCCAAATTTGAGGGTAGACTCATGGATGAGTTGGGCACATGCCTGTGAAGTTAGTTTATGTGCAAAAGTTATGGATATGGTCGAATGTTTAGAAGTGTGCAATAAGGTTTGAAATTCAGGAATTAGGAATAACCCTAAATGAGACTTATGGTGATTTAAATGTAAATGAGTTGAGCATGTATACTGGAATACATGATAGGATCAAAACAGTCTGTAGTGATTGTATATGATATAGTATGATTTGAGTGGTACTTGTAGCATTCACTGATCAGGATTGTGTTTGATCTTATGAAATTGTTTGTTATGAGTGATACTGAGGTATCCATTTCTAATATAGAAATGATTGTATTATTGTTTGTTATGAGTGATGTTGGGAGCATCCATGTTATGTTTAAGTGTGATGCTGAAACATCCACTGATAGTCAATGGGATTGACTCTTTCTGTGAATGGAGCATTATTCCGTGGGTGCAAGTCCCTAAAATAATGGTTAGTAGTTACTTGATTGGAGCATTATTCTGTGGGTTGGAGTCCCTAAGATAATGGTTACTTGATTGGAGCATTATTCCGTGTGTTGGAGTCCCTAAAATAATGGTTACTTAATTGGAGCATTATTCTGTGGGTTGGAGTCCTTAAAATAATGGATATTTGATTGGAGCATTATCCCATGGGCTAGAGTCTCTAAAATAATGGTTAATTGATTGGAGCATTATTCTGTGGGTTACAGTCCCTAAAATAATGGTTAATGAATTGAATGCTTGTGTTGGATTATGTATGACAAACGATTGCATTGCATCATCTGCTGCATTCATTGTGCATCTTGCATCATATCATACTCATCTTATTGCACTTGATTGTTTGATTGTGTTTGTGCATGTGTTACATTAAGGACTGATTGTGTTTGTGCATGTGTTACATTAAGGATTGATTGTGTCTGTGCTTGTGTTTCATTGATGATTGTTTGTGTGACATGGTGGGATCATGTGGATATAATATGTGGTAGCATGGTGGGACCATGTGAACATATGGTGTGCTACATGGTGGGACCATGTAATCACTGTGAACATAGTGGGACTATGTGACTGAATGATATTGTATTTGTTTATACTACATGGTGGGACCTTGCGTATGTGTTTGTTTGTATTACTTGGTGGGACCATTTGTGTGCTTGTATTGTATAGTGGAAGTATACTTTGTTTGTTTAGCATGGTGGGACCATGTGATTGTTATTTGTGAACATAGTGAGACTATGTGCATATTATATGTTACTTGTGTATTGTATACATGATGGGATCATGTATATATGATTGTTGTTATGAACATAGTGAGACTATGTATTTATTATACTTTACTTGTGTATTGTGTACATGATGGGACCATGTGATGATTGTTTGTGTACATAGTAGAACTATGTATTTGTTTGTGAGATATGGTGGGACCGTATTGATATTTCTTGGGTTAAGCATAGTGGGACTATGTTGTTGATGTGATGTACATGATGGGATCATGTAGGACAAGTTTCGATTTATAGTGGGACTATGAAGATTAGGTTGAATGCATGTTGGGATCATGTGTACCCTATGATTTATCATGGCGGGATCATGTGAACTATTCAAATGATATGATTTATCATGTTGGGATCATGTGTACCCTATATATGTGTGATTTAGTATGATAATGAGCATGCGAATACATTTGACTGTGATATTATTTGTTGAATGAATTTGCATGAATTAATTGTGTTGTACAAGATGGTGAAACTGGCAGTATTTATGCTGAAGGGAGAGGCCTACCTGTGGTACAAGATGGTAGAGAGGGCCCAAGGACAGATTAGAGATTGGCAGAATTCGAACGGCAATTCTTTGAGACATATTTTCAAGCAGCTATAAGAGAGCTTTGGCTGTGGATTTCATGAAGTTGGAACAAGGCTCCTTCATAGTGAGCCAATATGAGGGACGTTTTGCCATGTTGTCACGATTTCCCCCACAGATGGTAGCCAATGAAAGAGACAAGGCTACTAAATTTGAGGAAGGACTTTGACCCGAGATCAGGTCGAAAGTGGTAATAATGGGATTGAAGAATTATTCCCAAGTCCTCAATTGTCCACGACGGGTTGAGAGGGACACTCCACTTCTAGCACATCATAGGGATACTTCTCGTACTGATAGGGGGAGGTTTCAGCCTTACAGTCAGAAAGGAGGTAAGAGACCAAGGAATGACAGTTATCCTAGGAAGGTAGAACCAAGGTAGGTAGCCACTTCTAAAGCTCCTATTGCTGCACCATTTATCCCGCAGCAACCACCTCAGGTGACTTGCTTTTATTGCGGTACGCCTGGACACATCAAGAGGGATTGTAGAGAGAGAATTCGAGCAGAAGGCTTGGGACTGAGAAATGACGGGCCTAGAGGACAAGTGCATGCCCTGCCAGATGGCATAGTGCAAGGAGATAATGATGCCAACAATGCCGTGGTGGAAGGTACACTTACAATCTTCCATTCACCTGCTAGTGTATTGTTTGACTCGGGTGCAACATATTCTTTCATATCAGTCAAATTTATGCATTCTTTGGGTCTTAGACCATCTATTATGAGGAAACCAATACACATAACAAGCCCTATAGGAGGATTAGTCACACTCAACAATATCTGCTTAGATTGTGTGGTTAGAGTTGGAGATCGGAATTTTAAGGCTGATTTAGTAGTGTTGTCGATGATTGAGTTCGATATTATTCTTGGCATGGTTGGCCATCTGCTTATCACACCAAGGTAGATTGCTATGGTAAAGGAGTCAATTTTGACATTTCTGGCGGAGAACAAGTAAAGGTCCTAGGGAAGGCTAAGGCCGAGTACCAAGAAGAGTTTTTGGGATTGTTTGAAGGCAACAAAGGAGAATCCTTGGAAGAGATTCCAGTGGTAAGAGAATTTGTTGGAGTATTTCAAGAGATACCTAGATTACCACCGTTGAGAGAAGTTGAGTTCTGCATCGAATTGATGCGGGGAACTTCACTCATATCATTGGCCACATACCGCATGGCACCAGTTGAGTTAGAAGAACTCAAAGGGCAACTTGATGAATTGATGAAGATGGGTTTCATTAGACCGAGTGTATCACCGTGGGGAGCACCGGTATTATTTGTGAAGAAGAAGGATGGGTTTTTGAGGCTGTGGATTGACTATAGACAGCTGAATAGGGTCACCATCAAGAACAAGTATCCTTTATCGAGGATTGATGACTTATTCGACCAGCTTAGAGGAGCACAGTATTTCTCCAAGATTGACTTGAGGTCAGGGTACCGCCAACTGAGAATCAGGGATAGTGACATACAAAAGATAGCTTTCAGAACGAGAAATGGTCACTATGAGTTCATGGTAATGCCTTTCGGTTTGACGAACGCCCCAACCGCTTTCATGGATACGATGCACTGGGTGTTCAGACAGTACTTGGACCGGTTTATATTTGTGGACGATACCCTTATTTACTCTAAGTCTAGGTAAGATCATGAGGAGCATTTGGGCATAGTACTTCAGACACTCTTGGATCATCAACCTTATGCCAAGTTTAGCAAATGCGACTTCTGGAAGGAAGAAGTCAAATCCTTGGAAACGTGGTGTCAAGAGCCGGAATATCTATAGACCGTGACAAGATTGAAGCTGCAATTGAAGAACTAAAGAAGAAACTAACTTTAGCTCCAGTACTTGTAATTCCAATCAGTGGGAAGAAACTATCGGTTTATATGGATGCTTCACTGATGGGATTAGGTTGCGTTCTTACGCAAGAAGGACAGGTTGTGGCTTACACATCTAGACAACTCAAGGTGCACGAGTGTAATTGTCACAACCCAAACTCTAAAGCGTACCTCACTCTCAAGTGAGCATGGCTTTAGAACTTCAAGACGGACTCTTACCCACTTATACTCCAAGTCTATACTCACTATGGGTGGAAAACCACAATATAATAGAGAATTCTATAATGAGATAGAATACGCAGCGGAAATAATCATAGTTCATGAGATAAAAGTATAACATTAATCTATCTGAAGCTACAATAAGATTTCCTCGTGCCTCAGCTGGGCACAAGCGAGGAAATACAAGATAAACCCCATGCAAAAGAAAGGAGCACCCGAAAATACAAGTATAAGATCAAATATATTGGAGTCCACAAGCTCCCATTCTGTCATCCCTCCAATACATACAGACCAAATAGATAATAAAACCAAAAGGAAACTACAATGATGCCCATGATCTCATCGTCAGTCTCAACACCCTCTTTTGTAGTCCAAGTCCTGCCTATAATGCTCTCCTGAAACGTTAGGAGCAAAAAAGGCTTGAGCAACACGCTCAAAAAATATAATGTGTAATTAACTAGGATGATTGTGCATGCGTGGGATGCCATGTTCAATGCAAGGGTTCATTCATTTATATGCCATGACATGAACAGTTCATAAGTGATCCAACAATTGGTCTAAGCAATCACGTGAATGCAAATGATTGTCGTTGATATTGTGATGTGATATGCCCACGCTAGATCCAGACTGTAACACCATGTATCCACTCACGGATACACGACCCCTCTCGGGCTAAGGATACCTCGTAGATTCTGTGTGTACGACATAGTTTTAAGGGACTTTCAACCCCCAGAAATTCATGCCCCGCTTTTATTTTTATCGGGGACACACCATCTCAACAAGATAGTCCAAGGGCATCATCTTCGTGAACCTCCCTCCATGGAACAATACCCACTCACAACGATCAATCGAATTTACCCTCTATATATATAATACGATATGTATAGGTATCCAAGGGATCTTGGGATAGCTAATCCCTCACCCTTAAATCATCTTAGATTTATAATATATATAGTCCTCCATGGGACACCGGAGTTTTATCTCTCATTTGGGTCTCATCTTAGAGCCCAAGTATTCTCATATTTGCCCTCTCTGTCCTTCTCAAAGGAACTCAGAGGTAATTTGTGGTCGGATTTCTCACAAGGACTATACATGCATGCATGGCCATTAGATGCATGAGATTTAGCAAACAACTACATGTATGTGTCATCATCATTTAACAGTTCTAAGCATGCTTCAATCATGTAATAAGTATGAAATGAAAACATACCATATAAGCCTCACAAGCATTCAATGATATGAATTGCAAGCATAATGTAAAGCCACACAATCATAGGCCATTCAAGGTTTTATCATATTAGAAAACTCCCCTCATAATCTCAGTTAAATTCGCTCTTCGCGGGACCCGTCGGTGTCACCGAAGACCGTCGGTGAATATCGTCGGTCTTGCCGATGACTCACCAAACGCAAGCAACCAGAATCATATTCCCTGTCGGCGAGTCCCTTGGTGGGCCGGCACACCCACCGACAGGGCCTCTCTACAACTCATATCATTGGCGAGTCTGTCGGTCCCACCGGCGACTCACCGACAATCACACAAGGCAGGTCTCGTCAGTTGGTGTCCTCGGTAGGTGAGTGTCACCGACCAACATCCGTCGGCGAGTTCGTCGGCTAGTCGACAAACGCGATTATCTAGGTTTTCACCCAGATTTCGCACTCTGTCTTCTCTAGGTCAAATACCACTTAGGGTTCGTGTTTTCTGGGCAAAAGGAGACTAGGAGAGATGAAGAAACATAACTAAACATTCAAATGAAAAAATTCAAACATAAATAAAGCATTCCAACGAAAAATCAATCATTTGTCATTCACATTTCAGTTCAACAATATAACTTAGAAGAAACATGAACTTTATCCACCAAGTAGTCATAATCTCCTCAAAATATCAAAATGAATCATGTTTCAATATTCATATGAACATTCAAACCTTCAACAAAACCAAACATTCCTAGAAAATTTCAGAAATCCAAGGTAATACACAATAAATGCACACAATGCATTTACCTCACACCAGCAAGTATCTTTGCTCGCAAATCTGGTGAAGATGGGCTCCTCTAGCTCAACTTCCTCCTCTTCCCTTCTTCTTCCTTGGAACTCTTCAATAATATTCTTAGCCCAAACAAGCAAGCAAAAGAACTTGGGTTAGAGCCTATACCTTATTCTCTAAAGAGAATTCAATCCTAGCCCTTCATTAACCCCTGTGATGGGAGAGTTAATCTCAACCATCCAAGCTCTTTAAAGAGAGGGGCTAATGAGTTGGCCAGGAGCACACAACATGTGTCCTTAAGTGCTGGCCATTAATTTCCAAAATGCCCATAAGAAAACCAAGATAACAGAAACGCCCCAAGTAGAAAGGATAATAAAATCTAAGGGGCGTTTCAACCTACCCTCCTAAAAAGGATTTTGGCCTCGAAATCAACATACCTGGTCCTCAAAGAGGTAAGGATACTCTCGACGGATGTGCTCCTCTTGCTCCCATGTGGCATCTGACTTGCTGTGGTGACTCCACTGGATCTTCAACATCGGGGCCACTTTGGTGTGCAATACTCTGTCCTTGTAGTCTAGAATCTTGACTGGGGCTTCTTCATAAGTGATGTCCTCCCAGATGGAGATGGTCTGCCAATCTATGATGCTCGCAGGGTTGGGGTGGTACTTCTTGAGCATGGATACATGTAATACGTTGTGAACTTGCGATAAGTCTGGTGGTAGGAGCAGTCTGTAAGCAACTTCTCCCACTCTCTTGGTAATCTCCAACGGTCCCACGTGCCTCGGTGTCAGCTTGCCTTTCTTCCCGAATCTGAATACTCCTCTCATCAGTGAAACCTTGAGGAATACCCAATCCTCCACTTCAAACTCCAGCTTGAGTCTTCTGGTGTCGGCGTAGCTCTTATACCGGTTTTGTGCTGTGAGAAGTCTGTCTTTGATTACCTTGATCTTCTCAGTAGTCTCTAGAATGATGTTAGGTCCCATGTCCACAGATTCCCCTCCCTCAGTCCAACTCTAGGGTGATCTGCAGGGTTTTCCGTACAAAGCTTTGAAAGGTGCCATGCCGATGCTTGCTTGGTAACTGTTGTTGTAGGAGAACTCCAAGATCCTCTGAAGTCTAAGACACATGCCCTAAGAATGTCTTCAAGAATCTGGTTCAACCTCTCTATTTTCCCGTTCGTCTGTGGATGGTACGCCGTGCTGTAGTTCAAGGTGGTGCCTAGTGCCTTCTGTAGACTCTTCCAAAAGCAAGATAAGAAGTGTGAATCTCTATCCGAGATGATAGTGATAAGTACCTCGTGAAGTCTCACGATCTCCTTGACATAAAACTTGGCTAAGTCTTCAGTAGTAGCAGTCGTGCGGCTCGGAATGAAATGTGCAGATTTGGTGAGGCGATCGACGATGACTCATAGCATGTCTTGACCCAAATGTGTCCGTGGAAAACCCACGATACAATCCATGGAAATGTGCTCCCATTTCCACTCTCAGATTGGTAGCGGCTGAACTGTACCTCCTGGCTTCTGATGTTCTGCCTTGACTTGCTGACATACTACACAGCAAGCAGTAAATCTGGTGATGTCTGCTTTCATATTTTTCCACCAGTAGTATCTCTTCAGGTCCTTTGCCATCATATTCAATGGACCAGTCTTGCTTGCGCTCATCTCGGGCCAAACCTTGTAGCCACTCGTCGCTCCTCTGTGCTTCAATGATCCTGTCCTTCAAACTCGGCTTGATGACAAGGGTGAATAGTCTGGCTCTGCCTTGGCGAATATGCACTCTAACTCCCAAATTTGACAATGCTTCATGGAGACTCCATTCTTGAACTAGAAGGGGGCAAGTAGACTTCTCGGCTTCCTGCTAAGAGCATCGGCCACTACATTCGCTTTCCCCAGATGATATTGTAGAGTGAAGTGGTAGTCATTTACCAACTCCATCCATTTGCTTTGCCTCAGGTTTAGTTCTTTCCGCGAGAAAAGGTACTTCAAGCTCTTGTGATCCAAAAAGACTTCAAACGTCTCGCTATACAAGTGGTGCCTCCAGATCTTGAGGCCGAAGACAACTGCAGCTAGCTCCAGGTCATGCGTTGGATAGTTCTTCTCATGGTTCTTCAACTGTCGAGATGCATACGACACGACTTTCTGATCTTGCATAAGCACACAACCCACTCAAAAGAGAAGCGTCGGCGTAGATCTCAAACAGAACTCCACTCTACGGGAGTGCCAAAACTGGAGTGGTAGTCAGTCTCCTCTTTAGTTCTAGAAAAGCCTATTCACATTCCTCTATCCACTGGTACCTGACATCTTTCCTGGTAAGGCGGGTGAGAGGTACTGGAATACAAGAAAAACTTTGAATAAAACACCGGTAGTAGCCTGCGAGTCCCAAGAAGTTGCGAACCTCTGTCACATTCCTTGGTCTCTCCCAATCCATCACTGCTTCCACTTTAGCGGGGTCCACTGATATTCCCTCCTTGGAGACAACATGACCCAAGAATTTCACTTCGTCTTGCCAGAAATCGCGCTTGCTGAATTTGGCGTACAACTGGTTATCTTCCAAAGTCTGTCAGATAATTCGGAGATGATCCTCATGTTCTTCCCAAGTCTTCGAATAGATGAGGATATCGTCAACAAAAACTACAATAAACTTGTCGAGGTAGGGCCGGAACACTCGATGCATCAAATCCATGACCGCTGCTGGGGCGTTCGTCAAACCAAATGTTATGACATCGAATTCAAAATGCCCATAACGGGTCCTGAAAGAAGACTTCAGGATGTCGTTCTCCTTGATCCAAAGCTGATGGTATCCCGTCTTCAAATCAATCTTGGAGAAGTATCTGCTCCCTTGAGCTTGTCAAATAGTTCTTCAATCCTCGGCAAAGGGTACTTGTTCTTGATAGTAACTTGGTTCAACCGACGATAATCCAGGCATAGTCTCAGAGTCCCGTCCTTCTTCTTGGCAAAAAGAACTGGGGCTCCCCAAGGCGACAAACTAGGGCGTATAAATCCCAATCGTAATAACTCATCTAACTGTAGCTTGAGCTCTCTCAACTCAGTAGCCGCCATTCTGTAGGCTGGCAAAGCAATAGGGTTTGCACCCGGCACTAGTTCGATGGAAAACTTCACTTCCCTCCTAGGCGGCAAACCGGGGATGTCTTGAAAGACGTTCCCAAACTGACAAACAACAGGGATATTCTCGAATCCAAGTTTCCCTTTCATGGACCACAAGTAAAGCACGGCTAATTGATCAGACATATCAAGTCGAACCCTCTTGACCCTTACAGACAGTTCTCCAGGAAACACAAGGGTCAACACTCTACTATAGCAATCAATAACAATGTGGTATGTTGCTAGCCAGTCCATACCCAAAATCACATCATATCTACTCATATTCAATACAATCAAGTCAATCGGTGTTTCAGTCTCTCCCACGGAAACGGGACAAGACTTACACACCCTACACAGAGAAGTGAGACCTTCCACCGAGTTCTCTAAGGTCAAGTTAGTGTTCATAATACTACATTTCAAACCCAAAGCACACACAAGATCATGCCAAATGAATGAATGAGATGCACCAGTGTCGAACAATACAAGTGCATGAGTCGAGAAGAGTGGCAAAGTACCTTCCATCACTCCTCCCGGCATCCTAGTTCTTTAGCCTCATCGTCAATATGTACCGTCAGCGGAGCTACGGCATGTAGTCGGCCCTGAGGGGCTGCTGCTGGTAATGCTGCTGTGGCTGGCGAGGCGGTGCTACGGGCCCTGGCCCTCTCTGCTGGAACTGCTGTGGAGGAGTTAGTCGGTGCTACTTTGGTGGTGGTCCAACCGAGGGCTGAGCATAGTCTGGTCGTGGAATCATCTGTGGGGCTGTAGAAGGTCGTGGCGGAGGATCTCTCAGTCCAGTTGTCTCAATCCGAGGCGGCAATCGGTATGACTTCTAAAAATGTCCCGTCCTACCGCAGTTATAACAATGCGGCGGGCGGGTGGGGTTCGTGTATGCTGATCGGTACTGGTGCTCTAGCGTCTATCTCTTCTCATCTCTCTTCTTGCGCTTGCCTTTCTTGCTCCTTTCTTGGGGTGCACGGTTGCTCAGCTGCTTCTCCCGGTTCTACTTCTTTTGTAGTTCTTGATTCTTCAAAAACTCAGCGTTGTTCCTCTGCACCTTGCGGGCAACATCCACCAGCTCATTGTATCTCGTGAAGGATCGAATGGCCAGCTTCCCTTTGATGCTCCCACGCAACCTGTTCTCAAATAGGTGCGACTTCTTCTCTTCTGTATCGACGACATAAGGGGCGAACTGTGATAATTCTGTAAACTTGGCCTCATACTCGGCCACTGACAAAGTCCCTTGTTCCAATCTCGGAAACTCAATCTCTTTCTCTTTCCTGTTGGTCGTAGGAAATACTTCTCAAAGAACATCGCCTTAAACCGGTCCCAGTAGACTTCTTCCTCCTTCATGGTAGCCAAGGATGACTTCCACCAACGTCGGGCTTCACCCTTTAGCATGAAGACTGCAAGCCGAACTCTATCCACATCGTTGAACTCGAGCGCTTCGAAGATGTGTTCTAGGTGATCTAACCACTCTTGTGCATCAGACGGCTCCGTACTGCCCTTGAACTCTAACGGTCCCAATCTCTTGAACCGTTCCAGTTGTTTACCAGCCGAATTATCCATAGGCGGAGGTGCAGGCGGGGGCGGAGGCATCTGCTGATACTGTCCTTGTCTCATCATTTCTGCCATGTTTTCCAATACTCGGTAAACTCCAGCGAACTGGGGTTCCCGCTCCTCAGGGGATCTCGAAGTGCCCTCCCCGGCTGCTATTCCTCTCCTTCTTCCCACCATACTGAAACCACACAAGAAGATGAGAAGAAAACTTGAGAATAAAATCCACAGTTATCCTTAACAACATTTGCAAGAGTCAAACACACCAAATGCACATCAACAACTAGAGTATCACTAAATTCCATCATTCCATACTCTAAAGGATTTCTACTCTTTCTATAAATAGGATGGCAAGAGTCTGAGGGAAACCATGGCTTACCTCCAGAGCAGTCCCTCTGAAAGCCTATAGACACCCTCATTTGTAATCATGAGTGAGTAAACCCATAAGGGGTATAAGAGTTTGATTATCTATTGTTTTAACAATACCCCATGTTTCCATGTTCATTAACTCTTCTTACCCCTAAGAAAAATCGTGTACGGATTGAGAATATATCTTAGGCCTAGAGTGTTGATACAATGGCCGGTATGATAGTTTTCTCTTGAGGCACATCTCAGTGTCTGGGTATATAAAGGAGAACTGAAGCAGAAGTAGTGGACCCATTAAAACAAGGTATACTTTCTCTTAGACCTCTTTCAATTATCAAGAATAGTTTTCTTAGTTTTCCCTGAAAACAAAATTATGAGTTATCTTGAAAGAAAACAATGGCTAAAAGCTGAAGCATCTAGATTTCAGAGAACAATTGAAAAAATACAAGAAGAAATAGAAATTAGGAGAAATCCTAGGGAATGTCCTTGATTCTTACTAAGAACCAATGAAATACAAATTCGTGTAGCAGAACACAAACTAGAAATTTATAGAACTCTATTAAACGATATTAATGAAAGACTAGAAGCTTTAGCTCATGGCTGAGCTTACCCGGTGAAAATTGGTTATTCAGGATCCAAGTAAGAAACCACGCTCTGATACCGCTTTGTCACGACCCGAACATATCTCACTCTCACATGAGCATGGCTTTAGAACTCCAAGCCGAACTCTCACCCACTTATACTCCAAGCGTATACTCACTGTGGGTGGAAAACCACAATATAACAGAGAATTCTTTAATGAGATAGAATACGCAGCGGAAATAATTATAGTTCATGAGATAAAAGTATGACATGAATCTATCTAAAACAACAATAAGATTTCCTCACGCCTTAGCTGTGCACAAGTGAGGAAATACAAGATAAACCCCATGCAAAAGAAAGGGGCACCCGAAAATACGAGTATAAGATCAAATATACTAGAGTCCACAAGCTCCCATCCTCTCATCCCTCCAATACAATCATACCAAATAGATAATAAAACCAAAAAGAAACTGCAATGATGCATATGATCTCATCGTCAGTCTCAACACCCTCTTACGTAGTCCAAGTCCTGCCTATAATGCTCTCCTAAAATGTTAGTAGCCAAAAAGGATTGAACAACACGCTCAGCAAATACAATGTGCATATAGTGTGTAATTAACTATGATGACTGTGCATGCATAGGATGCCATGTTCAATGAAAGGGTTCATTCATTTATATGAAATGACATGAACAGTTCATAAGTGACCTAACAATTGGTCTAAGCAATCACGTGAATGCAAATGAATGTCGTTGATATTGTGATGTGATATGCCCACGCCAGATCCAGACTGTAACACTATGTATCCACTCACGGATACACGGCCCCTTTCGAGCTAAGGATACCTTGCAGATTCTGTGTATACAGTACAGTTTTAAGGGACTTTCAACCCCCGGGAATTCATGCCCCGCTTTTATTTTTATCGGGGACACACCGTCTAAACAGGATAGTCCAAGGGCATCATCTTCGTGAACCTCCCTCCGTGGCTCAATACCCACTCACAACGATCAATCGAATTTACCCTCTATATATATAATACGATATATATAGGTATCCAAGGACTCTTGTGGCTACTAATCCCTCACCCTTAAATCATCTTAGATTTATAATATATATAGTCCCCCATGGGACACCAGAGTTTTATCTCTCATTTGGGTCTCATCTTAGAGCCCAAGTATTCTCACATTTGCCCTCTCTGTCCTTCTCAATGGAACTAAGCGTAATTTGTGGTCTAAGTCCTCACAAGGACTATACATGCATGCATGGCCATTAGATGCATGAGATTTAGCAAACAACTACATGTATGTATCATCCTCATTTAACAGTTCCAAGCATGCTTCAATCATGTAATAAGTATGAAATGAAACATACCATATGAGCCCCACAGGCATTCAATGATATGAATTGCAAGCATAATGTAAAGCCACACAATCATAAGCCATTCAAGTTGTTTACCATACTAGAAAACTCCCCTCAGAATCTCAATTAAATTCCCTCTTCGGCGGGCCCCGTCGATGTCACGGACGGATCCACCGACGATCGTCAGTGAGTATCGTTGGTCTTGTCGATGGCTCACCGACTGTAAGCAACCAGAATCATACTCCCTGTCGGCAGGTCCCTCGGTGAGCCGACACACCCACCGACAGGGCCTGTCTGCAACTCATATCATCAGCGAGTCTATTGGTCCCACCAACGACTCACCAACAAGTCACACAAGGCCGGTTTCATCGGTAGGTGTCCTCGGTAGGTGAGTCTCACCGACCGACATCCGTCGGCGAGTTCGTCGGCGGACCGGCCGACTCGCCGACAACTGCCATTTTCTGGGTTTTCACCCAGATTTCGTACTCTGTCATCTCTAGGTCAAATATAACCTAGGGTACGTGTTTTCTTGGCAAAATGAGACTAGAAGAGATGAAGAAACATGATTAAACATTCAAATGAAAAAATTCAAACATAAATATAGCATTCCAACCAAAAATCAATCATTTGTCATTCAATTTCCGTTTAGCAATATAACTTAGAAGAAACATGAACTTTATCCACCAAGCAGTCATAATCTCCTCAAAATGTCAAAATGAATTATGTATCAATATTCATATGAACATTCAAACCTTCAACGAAACCAAACATTCAAAGATAATTTCAGAAATACAATGTATTAAACAATAAATGCAAACAATGCATTTACCTCACACCAGCAACTATCTTTGCTCAAAAATCTGGTGAAGATGGCTCCGAAAATTGGGTGAAGATGGGCTCCTCTAGCTCAACTTCCTCCTCTTCCCTTCTTCTTCCTTGGAACTCTTCAATATTCTTCCCAACCCAAACGAACAAGAAAAAGAACTAGGGTTAGAGCCTATACCCTATTCTGTAAAGAGAATTCAATCCTAGCCCTTCATTAACCCCTTGGATGGGAGAGTTAATCTCAACCATCCAAGCTCTTTAAAGAGAGGGGTTAACGAGTTGGGCAGGAGCACATAACATGTGTCCTCAAGAGCTGTCCATTAATTGCCAAAATGCCCATAAGAACACCAAGATGACAGAAACGCCTCAAATAGAAAGGATAGTAAAATCTGAGGGGCGTTATAGTAATTACCCAATGCACGACCTGGAGTTGGCCGCAGTTGTGTCCGCACTGAAACTGTGGAAACATTACCTCTATGGAGAAGACTTTGAACTCTTCACGGATCATAAGAGTTTAAAGTATTTATTCACTCAGAAAGAGATGAATATGAGACAGAGGAGGTGGATGAAATTAGTCAATGACTACATCATGACATTCTAGTACCACCCGGGGATGGCAAACGTGGTTGCAGATGCTTTGAGCAGAAAGCCCCAGAATATGTTGTCCCATTTACTGAGGCAAGAACAAAGTCTGATTGAAGCCTTCAGTAATTTGAATGTTCAAGCTAGAGGTAGAGAGAATGGTGGACTATTATTTAGCTTAGTAGCGAGACTGTCAATCATGGACAGGATTGGACATGGTCAGAAATCAGACCTAGACTTACAGTTGCTGGCAACAGATGAGTCCAAGCCTGATTGGGTGTTATCAGAAGAGGGGGCGATCAGATATAGAGGCAGACTTTGTATTCCTAATGATGAAACGATTCAGAATGAAATTCTGGGTGAGGCACATATGTCCAGGTATTCCATTCATCTTGGTGGCACCAAAATGTTTCAGGATTTTAGGAAAGGTTATTGGTGGTCCGGCATGAAGAGAGATGCGGCACAGTTTGTGGCATGATGCCTTACATATCAGCAAGTGAAGGCTGAACACATGAGAACATTCGGATTACTCCAACCGTTACCCTTTGCAGAATGGAAATGGGAACATGTAACCATGGATTTCATAGTTGGGTTGCCCAATACTAGAGGGGGGAGTGATTCTATTTGGGTGATTGTGGATAGACTGACTTAATCCGCTCACTTCTTACCTGTGAAGGTCACATCTTATAGAGATGAATTGGCTCGACTTTATGTCAAGGAGATTATAAGGTTACACGGGGTGCCAGTTAGTATTGTGTCTGATCGAGATCCCAGATTGACGTCAGGATTTTGGGTGAGTTTACAGAAGGCTTTGGGTACACAGTTAGATTTCACCACTGCCTTCCACCCACAGATAGATGGACAAACCGAAAGGGTTAATCAGATATTGGATGATATGCTATGTGGCTGTGTTTTAGATTTCAAGGGGAACTGGAGCGACCATCTTCCTTTGGTGGAATTCTCCTATAACAATAGCTATCAGTCGAGTATTGGGATGACACCGTTTGAGGCTTTGTATGAAAGGCTGTGTAAGTCACCCGCATGTTGGACTGAAGTGGGTGAAAGTAACATACTTGGACTAAAAATCATTCAAAGAGACAACTGATAAAGTGAAAATAATCAGGAAGAGACTTCTAGCAGCTTAGAGTCGACAGAAAAGCTACGCAGATTGAAGAAGAAGAGAGTAAGAGTTTGAAGTGGGTGATCATGTATTTTTGAAAGTTTCACTGATGAAGGGTGTTATGAGATTTGCAAAGAAAGGAAAGTTAGCTCCTCGCTTTGTTGGACCTTTTGAGGTATTGGAACACATCGGCAAAGTGGCGTACCGTTTAGCTCTACCATATCAATTGGGAGCAGTTCACAATGTTTTCCATGTCTCTATGCTAAGGAAGTATGAACCTGATCCTTCGCATGTCATTGACTGGACTGATTAACCAATCAGAGACGATGCAACATATGAAGAAGCACCGGTAAGGATTATGCACCAGAAGGAGCAGAAATTGAGGACAAAAACCATCTACTTAGTGAAAGTACTATGGAACCACTACGATGAAGCATAAGCATCATGGGAGCAAGAATTGGAGATTCGAGAGCGATACCCTACATTATTCGATAATCGAGGTATGTATTAAATTTCGAGGACGAAATGTCCTAAAGGGGGGAGAATGTAGTGACCCGACCCTACCATTTAATTTCATGAATAAATGGTAGTTAATCCTACCTGTTAATGCTTAGGATTTATTTGTTATAAAGGGGGTTGGATTGAATCTTTATGTAAATATGATAAGTTTGGTGTCTAATTGTGTGATTTTGGTGATTTAGGTGTAATGGGCTTGGACCTAACACAATAGAGCAGTTTTGGGCGCGTGGGCTAACTGGTTAGGTCCATTGGACTGGTAAGGATACTATAGACCTTAACTATCTATGTTGAATTAGAGAGAGGAGATCAAGGTTCTCCCACTAACCCAAGTATTGGACACAGGAGAGAGAAAGTGTTGTGTTTCGTGATGACACGAACTAGAGGAAAAAGGTGCAGAAAATCTAGTTTTTGGTAGAGACAGGAAGAAGAAGAAAGAAGAGGAACTAATTGATCTTAAAGTGCTAGAAAGTTGCAGAGCTTTGATCTAAGAAGAAAGGTAGGGACTTTCTTTGATCTTTTAGTGATTATATCCATGCCTTTGAATTTGGGCATGATATTATGTAGGATTGAGTGTTTACATGATAAGCATGCTTAAGTATAGAATTGTTGCAATTACAATGATCACATGAGTTCTTAGGAATTATTCTGATTTTTCTGGAATTAACTCATATAAGAAGATTGATTTGTATAGAGATCATTATATGTAGTTTATTCTTAATTAGATTAAGTTAAAATGATTGTTGGATGTGATTGGAGAATTATACTTGGAGTTTAGAAGCATAAAAATACTATCTTGAGATCATGGCACGAAACCCTAGGTAGAAAACTATTTCTGGGTAGATTTCTACGTTCGGTAGGTACCTCGGTACGTACCGAGACATCTACTGAACGGTTCGGTACATACCGAAACACATACCGAGAGTTGGAAAACTCTCAGAAACATCTACTGATGCTTGGTACATACCAAGGCATCAACCGAGGCTTTTGGTGGATCATTCGGTACATACCGAAGCATCTACCAAGCACCATGAAACTCTCGGGAACATCCACCGAGGTTCTGTACATACCAAACCATCGACGGAAGCCTTCGGTTGGACCTTCGATATGTACCGAATACCTATCGAAGCCTAATGTGCTTCCAAATTTGAGGGTAGACTCATGGATGTGTTGTGCACATGCCTGTGAAGTTATTTTATGTGCAAAACTAATGGATTTGGTCGAATGTTTAAAAGTGTACAATAAGGTTTGAAATTCAGGAATTGGGAATAACCCTGAATGAGACTTTAGGTGATTTCAATGTAAATGAGTTGGACATGTATACTAGACTACATGATAGGATCAGAACAGTCAGTAGTGATTGTATAGGATATAGTATGATCTGAGTGGTACTTGTAGAATTCACTGATTAGGATTGCGTTTGGTCTTATGACATTGTTTGTTATGAGTGATACTGAGGTATCCATTGCTAGTATGTAAATGATTGTATTATTTTTTGTTATGAGTGATGCTGGGAGCATCCTTGTTATGTTTGAGTGTGATGTTGAAACATCCACTGATAGTCAACGGGATTTGAGTACTTTCTACGAATGGAGCATTATTCTGTGGGTGCAAGTCCCTAAAATAATGGTTACTGGTTACTTGATTGGAGCATTATTCCGTGGGTTGGAGTCCCTAAAATAATGGTTACTTGATTCGAGCATTATTCCGTGGGTTGGAGTCCCTAAAATAATGTATATTTGATTGGAGCAATATTCTGTGGGTTAGAGCGCATAAAATAATGGTTAATTGATTGGAGCATTATTCCGTGGGTTAGAGTCCCTAAAATAATGGTTAATGACTTGAATGCTTATGTTGGACTATGTCTGACAAACCATTGCATTGCATCATATCATACTCATCTCATTGCATTCGATTGTTTGATTGTGTTTATGCATGTGTTACATTAAGGATTGATTGTGTTTGTGCATGTGTTACATTAAGGACCATGTGGATATAGTATGTGGTAGCATGGTGGGACCATGTGAACATATGGTGTGATACATGGTGGGACCATGTAATCACTGTGAACATAGTGGAACTATGTGATTGATATGATATTGTATTTGTTTATACTACATTGTGGGACCATGCGTATGTGTTTGTTTGTATTACATGGTGGGACCATGTGTGTGCTTGTATGGTATAGTGGAACTATACTTTGTTTGTTTAGCATCGTGGGACCATGTGATTGTTATTTGTGAACATAATGAGACTATGTGCATATTATATGTTACTTGTGTGTTTTATACATGATGGGATTATGTATATATGATTGTTGTTATGAACATAGTGTGACTGTGTTTATTATACTTTACTTGTGTATTGTGTACATGGTGGGACCATGTGATGATTGTTTGTGTACATAATAGATTATGTATTTGTTTGTGAGGTATGGTGGGACCCTGTTGATATTTGTTGGGTTAAGCATAGTGGGACTATGTTGTTGATGTGATATAAATGATGGGATCATGTAGGAGAAGTTTGGATTTATAGTGGGACTATGAAGATTAGGTGGAATGTATGATGGGATCATGTGTACCCTATGATTTATCATGGTGGAACCATGTGAACTATTAAAATGATAATGAGCATGCTAATACATTTAACTGTGATATTATTTGTTGAATGAACTTGCATGAATTAATTGTGTTGTTATGTATGCATGAAGATAAACATTGTAATTTTGTTGAAATTCTCTACGAAGCTTCGGCTGATCCTTTTGTTGAAACTAATAATCAGTTCGGTTGACTTGCTTGCTTGGAGAGGAGATCTATTTCTGTTGAGATACTTGATGGATGATGTTTATTTTATGAACTTTCTTTCTACCCCACTGGGGCTGGATTTGTAATAACATAGTTAGATTACTTTGGATAATTCTAACATGCTAGTTTGGATTAGACTACAATTTAAATTTATACAAATTTCCGCTATTCATTTTATTTAGACTCTGATTAACCAGGATTGTGGTTAAGAATGAAGATTGTTATCTGCGTCCATGTGGTGGATCCGAAGGTCATTCCTCGTAAATCCTCGAGATCCTATATCTCGGATTTGGGGCGCGACAGCTCACTGAGGATAGTTCATGATAAGTGTGTAACACTTGCAGTTTTAGACTCATTACTCATGTTTGTTAGTCTTAGAGATGTATTTATGTGAATGCATTAATGCATTTATCTTGTTTTGCTCGATTTGTGATGATGAAGAGAATATGAGATCAAACCAAGTCAATTAAAGGCTTCATTGGATCAAGCTTCAAGGTTCTTAAGAGGGGATGATCAATGCTAAAAACTCAAGCCAATTACAAGTTGAAGATGGAGGAGAAATCCCAAGGCAAAAAGCCCAAGTAGAAGCCCAAAAAACCAAGTCAAAAATCAGCCCAGAAAAACAGAGAAAAGTTTAGTATTTTGGACATAACACTTTCTATATAAGTCCGATTGAGGTGATATTAGTGTCCCGGGAAAGATAAACGGTGGATCTACAACTTTGTCTCTAATATCCACATTCAAATGCCAATGTTTTATAGGTCAACATCGAGCCGCAAGGGGGATGTTCTGGGTTGTCCGAAAATAAAGCCAAGATTTGGAGTTTTCTTTGGGAGAGTTCTTGCGGGATTAGAGTTCCAGTCCTTTTGGGATTGCTTTATCTATATATAGGGACTTTTAATTTCATTTTGGGAAGGAGGCATTAGCCTTAAGATAGATTTAATTCTTGTTATTAGATATTCATACGTAGTTGGAGAAGAAGAAAGAACTGTAGGAACAACAACTATCATTGAAGATGGGATCATACTTCACACCAAAGATGAGTTCCACTCTTTTTATGTGTAGCTAAATTTCCTATAGGATATTAATGTAAACTCTTTCCTATGTTTATGTTACTATCTCATGACTTTTTAGGTTCTTTATTTAATTGTTTGATGGTTGCATAGTTAGGAGGATTGTTACAAGAATCGGATTTATTGTTCATAATCAATTTTAATAGAACATACCGGTCAATGTTTTGTTAGGATTGAACCTAAAATATTCTTATTTTCTGTGATTATAAGAATATTGGTTATGCAACAGTGCTTATTGAAATGATGATTAAGATGGATTTGATAGGCCATGCCTAGGGAAGATGGGTTGTTGATAAGTATCTGATACTCATACTTTTAGACCTATTACTTGTGTTTTTTAGCCTTAGAATTATATTAATGTAAATGAATTAATACACTTATTCTGTTTTGCAGGTTTAATAAAGACAAGGAGAAAATGGCTTAATTTAATCTAATTAAAGCTTCAATGGTGCTATGCTTAATTACCGATAAACGAGGCCTTATCTTAGGCCCATTTATACCTTGAAGCCCTTGTAGAAGACCCACGGTGGAAGCCGAGTAAAGCCCAAAAGAACAAGTCCAAAATCAGACCAGAACAAGGCCCAGCAATACATTGTCGATCGATCTCTGGTTGGGATTGATCTACATTGTCGATCGAGCGACATTAGCGATCTAGCAGAATTGCAGTTACAGAACAGAGCAGTTTTCGTATTTTAGCCATAACTTCCTCAAGTGAAGTCCAATTGAGGTGATTTTGGTCCCGTTGGAAAGATACAATGACGCTCTACAACTTTGTCCCTAATAGACACGTTCAAATGCCAATGTTGGATGGGTCAACATCGAGTCGCAAGGTGGCTTTTATGGGCAGTCCGAAAATAAAGTCGAAATTGTGGTTTTCCTTGAGCTATTATAGGATTAGAGTTCCAATCCTTTTGCGATTGCTTTATCTATATATAGGGACTTCTAATTTCGTTTTAAAGGGAAATAATCATAGAA
>JAUPMG010159460.1:0-10843 GCA_031762675.1 Pachysandra terminalis | reverse complement strand
CTTTGCTTGCTGGGCCGTGTAGCTCAGGCCTTTGGCCACAAACATTTCAGGTTATGCAGATGTACCTGAGGTGGATCCTGTTTGAGCGTACGACGTGGATGCTCGTGGTAGAGTGCAGGTGGATCTCAGCTACTTGTTCCGAGGAGGGTTGTTGTAAACTCTCAGTTTGTAATTATTAATGTAATAGTATAGTTTATCCTAATCACTGTTTATATTTGGGATTTACTTTGTTTGGTTGGCATCTTAGATGATGTAAGTTTATGCATATCTAGATGTAGATGTTATATGATCAGGTTTTGATCAGAGATTTATTTCCGCTGCATTGATATAGTTGATGTTATACCTTGCTCTGATTGTGATTTATGGATGATTGTAAGTGGCTTCTACCCTAGCTCTTGTTATTTTGGTGAGTTGTGATATTTGAGGGTGAAGGTCATGCCTTGGCATGATAGACGTCACTCGTGCTGACACGTGTGCGTCCGAGAGGGTGGGACGTGACAGATACCCAAATAAGTCGTCGGGAATAGCCCTTTTTGCACCCCAAGATACCACAAAATAAATCAAGGTTCTCCACTTCTCCTATTCCAAACATCTCATTTTCCAAAGGTTAATTTTAAGACCAAACACCACTTCAAAGCAAAGGATAACACATCTCAACAGCAACAACTGATCCGAAGAGGCCCCACAAAATAGAATGGTGTCATCAGCGAACTAGAGATGAGTTATCGTGAAACCATTGGAACCCACACCAAATATTCAGTTACTTTATTGATTGTTACCAATGCAAGGGGTCTACTGTAACACACTTTCAAACTATAGGAGAGGTGTTTTTGATGGCCAAGGTTTGAGGAGTACATGTTGCCATTATGCCAAACCGAAACGAGTGTGAAAATAGTTTACCCTTAAGTTTATGATGAAGATGTAGAAATGTAGAATAATTATGACATTGAATGATTTACCAAAAACTTGAGTGCGCAGTTTTATGAGGTGCCAATCAAGGAGTAATTTGTTTAATTAGTTACAAACTTTATTTCACCTATCCTTCATTTATGTTATAGCAACTTATACTCATTCCACTAGCACTTCAATAAAAAAAAAAGTGAAATAGACCTGTTAGATGGCATTTTGTATAAAAATTGATCCATAACTAAAGTGTAAAAGCACAGCACTTGCATTAAAAAAGTAAATTTGCCCATGCCATAGGAACTTCCTCGTAAACAAGGAATAAGCAAATTAGGCCAAGTCCTCATTAATTCATCACTTGTTACCCTAAAAATAAAAAGGAAAGAAAATTCTCACTCTACGTCTATCTGTTTCCACAACAACATCAATCTCATTGTAGACCCATCAACTGATTTCCTTGATCTGCTTCCACAGAATCTACTATTTCCGTCTTAATATCTTCCACTTTATTCCCAAGATCAGCTTCCTTCAAAGGTACCTGCATCCAGTAATGCATAAACAGCAAGCACCAAACAATGCATGCACCATTCTTAGTTATCTCAATGTAAAAGGAAGACAGATGCATGAACAAACTCCAGACTGAACAAATCATCTAACCGTGCAACCCATCATCACCGCATTATTTGTTTCCATCATTTCCGAATTGCATGTGTCAAGACATTCCTTATCATAATCAGTGAATGCAATGTTGGCGACATGGAGCGATGGCGACATGGAACCATTTCCTCAAAGGGTGACACGAAATCTAGCTGTATATTGCCAGATTTCGTTTTTACCCCCATGCCGAGCAACATGGGAGATATGTTGGCGACATGGGAAGAAAATTTCAAATTTTTTGAAAAAAATTAAAAAAATGAACAAAATAAATAAATAAATATTGTATGTTGGTAAATATAAACTTTGAAATTGTTTAACTATTTTGCAGGAAAAAAAAAACAAATTGAAAAAAATTGAAATTATGATTTAATTTGGTATGGTATGTTTTTTTTTTTTTTTTTATGAATATATGTTATGTATCTTATTTGCTTATTTTCATATACATTTAGTTGTGAGATGTGCAATGTATGAGGATAGAGCTTAAGTAGATCATATTACATCAATTTTTACACAGCTTGCACACCCACAACGAGTAGGTGAACGTCCCTCAAGTAATGTCCCTTGATATGTAGTCATTTGTTTTTGCAATTTTTTATGTATTATAATATATTTAGACACTAATAAAGGGTGTTTAAAACTTGGGAGACAAAACCCATCATTTCTCCCAAATTTCCCTTCTTTCCCTCGTGGATATAACACTTTATTTCTAGTTTTACGTATCTTTTAGTTTAGCTTGCATTCACTTTTAATTTGGTTTATATAACATCTTTTATACAGCTTACAAACCCCACAGCGTGTAAGTTAACCCCCCCTCCAGTAATGACTTTTAATGTGTATGTTTTTTTTTTGTATTTTTTGATGTATTGAGATGCATTTAGGCCTTAATTAAATATGTTTAAAGTTTAGGGCAAAAAATCCATTGAAAATTCATGGTTTCCCTACATTTTTCCTTGGTTTTCCCTTTTTTCACCCATGTCGACGACATGTCGCCAGAACCACATGGCGACATGCCAGGCGACATCGACATGGCGAACCTGGATCAAAGTTGCCATAAAATTCTTTCAAACCATCCTACAATGCACAACATTTAGGAGATAATTAAAAAGAAAATGAAAACTAAACCATCCAAGAAGCAAACAATAGCCATTTCATGGAGCTCTTAAATAGAAATTTTTCCAAACCATGTGTTCTTCTAACCTTATAATCAATCGATTCACCAGTATCAACATTCACTGAGTCTACACCCTTTCCCTGTTGGTCGTCCTTCTGAAATAAGTCCTCCTCCTGACCCAATGCTCCAATATCAGCACTGCCATTTGCACCATTTTCTTCCCTCCCCATCACCATTCTCATTCTCTTCCTCCTTTTCAACATTCTCATTGTCGCCATTTTCATTTTCTTTGTTATCACCATCATCATTCGTCTTCCGACCCACCTGCATTATATGGCATCATTCAATAATTTGATATAACAACAACAACAACACATGCCCATGGACACAATAATAATTAAAAAAAGCTCTCCAATCAATTACCTGGGATTCGGAGTTAGACAAAGAACAACCCAGAGGCTCGCCCATCGAAAGAACAATGCTTGGAAGTCGATTAATGTCCCAGCCAAGAACCCGACAAATTACCCTTCCGAATGCGCGATGCGCCTTCTTCCGCTTAGTTTTCGATATCGAAGTCGAGTGTTGAACAAGAGCAACACAATTCTTATACCTCTTCCCAGTCTTCTTCCCAATTCCCCCACAAACCAAACAGCAAAACTCCCCTCCTTCGAAATGCTTTTCATAATAACTCCTCAAATCACTGTCCTCTTTAAAAATCCCCAAAAAGAATTTGAACTCTTCAGATTCTCCTTCTTCATCATCATCATCATCATCATCCTCGTCCATCAAATCCTCTTCTCCCTCATTGTCCGAACCAGCCTTGCTCGAGAAATAATCTTGGCAAGCTTTCAAACCCTTCTGCTACAACTGAACCGCAGCGAATCTGGTCTGTTCTTCGACCGAAGCCGGTCTGGTGGTGGCAACAAACCGGGCACCCGATTCGGGCCATCCGATCTCCTGCAGAAGTTCTGGAATGGGTTCTATTGGCCACTCGGCTTCTGCAACTGGTTTTTCAGAATCTTTCTTCCTTTGGCCTCTTCTTCCTTTCTTCGCCTTCTTCTTGATTACACTGTTGGTTTCGTTCTTGAAGACACCAGGGTTGAAGGAAGAAGATTGTTTGGCTTTGGATTAGGGTTAGGGTTCAGGTTAGGGTTAGATTTTGGATTTGGTTTTCGTCTTGATTTAGAAATAATTTGAAGAGGAGGGCCTTGATGCCATAGAGAATGGAGGTAGAGAACCTCGTTTCTCCATACATGCTCTAATGGATCCATCAAGTCTGTGATGAACAATGGCGGATCACTTGTCACAACTCGTTTGCTTTACCTAAATAGATACTGCGAACGAGGAAATGTTGGATTCCCAAAACTGCCCATTTTAAGTTCTACTGTGAAGTATCGAGGCTTAAGGTTGCGTTTGGCCCGCTTCTATATAAGTATTTATTGCAGCTTATAGCTTTTATAAGCTCTTTTTAAAATTATACGAGTGTTTGGTAGCGGTTATGGATAAGTGCTTACACATAAGCACTGAAGGAAGGCTACCCACAAAGAGTAGTTGCTGAGAGCAGCTTCTCCTAAGATTTTATGCGTTGAGCTATTTTAAAACTTTAGTAATATTTTTAAAATACCTATTTTCTCCCTAATCTTTCATTAGCACTTACGTAAATGTTATTTTTAAACTTTACTAATATTTTTACAATACTTATTTTACCCCTAAACTTTCATAAGCACTTAAATAAATATATTTACCAAACGCAACTTTCTTCGAATAAGCAATATATTGTTGACGTGGATAAGTGCTCTCATTGAGCAACTTATCCAATGAGTGCTTATCCATAAGCACAATCCAGGACAAACACAACCTAAGAGTCGAGGGCTTTAGAAGTTTGGGTTTTGGACTCAGGTGAGCTTAGACTGCGTTTAGATCGGCCTCTATAAGTACATATTGTAGCTTATAGCTTATATAAGCACTTTTTAAAATTAAATGTGTTTGGTAGTGCTTATGGGTAAGTGCTTACCCATAAGCAGTAGAGGAAGGCTATCCATAAGGAGAAGTTGTTGAGAGTAGCTTCTCCCAAGCTCTTATGTGTTAAGTTATTTCACAATTTTAGTAATATTTTCAAAATACCTATTTTACCCCTAAACTTTCATAAGCATTTAAATAAATGTTATTTCAAAACTTTAATAATATTTTTATAATACCTATTTTACCCCTAAACTTTCACAAACACTTAAATAAATGTATTTACCAAACACTATTTTCTACAAATAAGCAGTTTATTGTTGTTGTGGATAAGTGCTCCCATTGAACAACTTATCCAATGAGAGCTTATCCATACGCACAAGCTGGGCCAAACACAGCCTATGTCTTTGAAAATCCTAACTCTTCGTTCACACATCAACATGACTTCAAAGAGGGATTTCGACAAATTAGTAGCAATAACCACCATTTCTTTGACAGACCGACATTACTAAACAATTCCGATTCAACAAACCTTTTTCTCCGACACATATAAATAGGATTCAGCAAACCTTATCTTTAGCCACGATCAGAACCGCCAGTAAATCCCAATAAGAAAGTAAATTTTAAATTACCTTTAACAACGATAAGAACCGCCGGTAAATCTTTTCTCCTACAATGCCATGCTCCCATGTTAACCAAACACGACCGAAGACCTACAAAATTATTCCCGAATGAGTTTTAGGCTGCGTTTCGCTCTGCTTGTGCTTTTGGATAATCAATCATTGAATAAGTGGTTTAATGG
Source organism: Pachysandra terminalis (assembly GCA_031762675.1). Taxonomy (NCBI): domain Eukaryota; kingdom Viridiplantae; phylum Streptophyta; class Magnoliopsida; order Buxales; family Buxaceae; genus Pachysandra; species Pachysandra terminalis. The sequence continues at coordinate 5,411 of JAUPMG010159460.1, read as the reverse complement.
GAGCACTTATCTACAACAACAATAAACTGTTTACTTGAAAAAAAATAGTCGTTTGGTAAAATATATTTATGTAAGTACTTATGAAAGTTTGGGGGTAAAATAGGTATTATAAAAATATTATTAAATTTTAAAAATAACATTTATTTAAATGCTTACAATTTAGGAATAAAATAAGTATTATGAAAATATCAGTAAAGTTTAGAAATAACTTTTTACATAAGTGATAAGAGAAGTTGTTCTTAATAATTTCTCCTTATGGGTAGTCTTCCTCTAGTGTTTATGGGTAAGCAAGTTATCCATTAGGTGTTACCAAAGACACTTTTAATTTTAAAAAGTGTTTTAATAAGCTATAAGCTGAAATAAGCACTTATATAAGCTGGGTCAAACGCAACCTTAATACAATGAGTTCTTGATTTGTAGGAATAGTCAAACAAGATCTCCGTTTACTAGACAAAAACATGAGGAAACATGAGGGTGACAGAGGGGCGGGATCTTTTGTGAACGCCCTGTGGTGTAGAGACAACTCCCAGGGGCGAAAAGGTATTTTCGCCCCTTGGGTACAATTTTGGTGGTCCCCACCCCTAGGTGTTGTCTCTACACCACAAGGCGCTCATAGGAATTCTGCTCGTAGAAGATCCGCTCCCGTGATAGAGAGGGCAGACGTGGACAAAACGGATATCACTTCGAGGTTTGATTTTCCAAGTGACTATCCAATCCACGTGGCTCCATCCAGCTGGGTCTGGGTGCGTTCGTGAATGGTTGGGAAAGCTCACGTGGACTGTGCTATAATATCTTTCAACATGGCTTTATGGGCGGGTTTGGGCTGGGTTTACACATTAACACGATAGCTTCTATGTATATCCAAACCCAATCCAACCCGGCCCTACTTTTGGGCTCAAAGTACAATCCCAAAGAAAATCAATTTTTCTCATATTTAAAACTAAATAATCAATTGTTTTTGAAAATTGTAACAAAATACAATTACAAAAGAATTGAAATTTTGAAGTATCTAATATAATCCATAATATAACACTTTAGAGAGGAAAAAACCATGATTGTGCAGCATGCAGTTATTAGGAAGCAAATCAGCTGTGGGTCTAGCATGTTGTCTACTCTGTGGGGTTAATGTGGTGGCGACATGTGGCCATAGGGTTAGCCCTTTAACGGGAGCTCTTTAAAGCCAATTTTCGTCTAGCCAGTTAATGGCCGTCAATTCTAATGCACCGTCTGTTTGTTAAAATTCAAAACAATTTGAATCTTTAGTCTGTAACAAAATCTCTCTTTGTCTCAGCCTCTCCTCTCTTTTGCTCTAGAATTACTCTCTCTCATTTACAGCGCTCTCCAGCAGACTCGCTCTTGGCCAGGTAATCTCTCTCTCTCTCTCTACCCTTCGTAGGAAGTCCTATTTAGTTTTTATGTTCTGAATGGCAATATAGCTTTCAGTATAGATAATTTGCAATGAGTAAGACTTGTACCTTCGGTGCTTCTGCTACATTGAGAATGACACCCCCCCCCCCTCCCGCATAGATTTATTACATTCTATCAACTTGGTGCTCGCAGCTTGATTCATTACAGTGAGGGTTCTAATGCTCTTGAGCTTGTTTGTTTCTTCATTGTCATTGAATGGTTGCAAGTCCACTACTACCTACATTTGAAACCTGCACATCTAGAGAACCCTCAAGATTCAATTTTATTTTCTTTAGTATCACAACTTTGCAATGTTATTTGGTTATTGAATCATGATTTGAGAAGCCCACTGGCCATTGGCCGGTATCATCTCGAATGATTCCTCCAATCCGTGCTTGTGATGAGTTTTCATTTGAGCTTCCATCTGTGTCGAGTTTTTATCCATCTAGGCTTTGGGAAGTTCCACCCGATTTCTGTCCATTCCCTGCAAGGAGCAAGTTTTTTCGGCTTTAAGCAAATCTTATTGAATTCATCAGTCATTTCAAGGATTTCATCAAGTACAATTAGAGACGAGACGAGCCGAGCTGAGTTTTGCCCAGCTCGGCTTGGGCTCGTAAAATCTGGACAAGGCTCGGGCTCGGCTCAAGCTCGATAAAAAAATTTCGAGCTTAGGCTCGGCTCGGCTCGTGAAAAACCTAACACATTAAAAAAAGAAAAAAAGAAGAAAAAGAAACAGAAACCGAAGGTACGAGAGAGAGAAACAAAAACAGAATCATTCACCAAAACAAAAAAACAAAAATAGAATCGTTACTCCTGAGAGAGGGAGGGAGAGTCTATTTAATTTTTTTTTTTTAAATCAGAACCGAAACTTTAGATGAAAGAAAAAATATAATGAAAACTAAGAGAAAAAAAAAAACCATAACATAAAGAGAGAACAAAAACAAAAAGAGAAACAGAAACGTGAGAGAATGGCGAACAGACTATGAGCGAAGATTGAAGTTTGAAGAATTCTGACACAGTCCTACTCCACACCAAAGCTTAGATGAAACTTAGAAGCGGAACGGTTGTTTCTTGCCGAGAAGATGATGGAAGAAATGAAAGTCCCAAGAGTCAATTAAATTAATTAGGGTTTTTTTAATTACTTTGACTTAAGCAGGCCACTAATTAATTATGTATTTAATAATTAATATTATATATATATATACACATTTATATACGATATATAAGACCGAGCCGAGCCTACCTAAGCTCGGCTCAAGCTTGTTAAAATAATGAGCTTTTTTTGGGCTCAGGCTCAACTTGCGAGCCTAAATATTGAGCTCAAGTGAGCCGAGCCCGAGCCCGAGCAAAGAGCTAGCTCGGCTCGTTGACAGCCCTACAGTTTTGGTTGGTTTCTGGTTTGTTCTAAGAATGTTTTCAATTCTGTCTTTCCAGATTTTCCATAATGTAAATGTGAATAATACATTCCATTGTAGGCCAAGTACATTATGATTTTAGTTAATGCAATTCTCTTTCATCCATTCCCAAAGAGAAGTTATGTTTTTCAGTTTTCCCAAGAAGTAATTTGTTCTAGATTTTTCTGGCTTTCTTACATTCTATGAGAACATGAATGGAGGTTTCTTGCTGTTGTGAACAGAACATACAAGTTGGATCAATTTCCACTTTCCGAGTAGATAGGAACAATTTTGTTGAGAGATGGTCATGGGAAGCCAAGTGGTCAGTGTATACCCTTGTATCAGTTCCAGAGAAAACAATGTCTGTCACGTGTAATTTATTTTTTCTATATGGTTATGTTTGATCTGTATTTTGTTTACCATACCATTTCAATTATCTGAAAATATCAATTTAGAGTGCTTTTGTAGTGTAGAATATGTTTTATTGAATTTGCCTAAACAGAGTAAATCCCCTCTCTTGCAATTGAATATTCAATAGATCAACCCTAAATTACTTTTGTCCTTGGGATATATATTAATCTATGCCATTCCATTCATCATACTTTTGTCTTGGTCTTGATTATATTATGTTCTTGTACCAAGTCTAGGAGTAGCAGCATAGGAGAACACTGGCAGCACAGCAAGCACACAGTATCAACCAAGATCACGAACAGCAGTAGCAACCATCTCCCATCCCAACAGTAGGTAACCGGGCTAGCCAATCAACTCAGAAGGGAAGGAGAACACAAGCAGTAGGCAGCAAGCAATGCCAGCACATCACCAAAACGTGATAGCAGACAGCAAGCTAAAGCTACCAACCTGAGAAAATTTACATCTCAAATAGCTCCTCAATGCACCAGGTCTTTACCACATACTACAGCCCTGCTGAACAACAACAGGGACACTCCCTGAGCACAAGAACAATCACAAACTCAGCAATATTCTGCACCAAACTTAGATCTCACCTATAGGTTACTGACCAACCCTTTTGAGTCCTTAATTTAGCAATCAAAAGACTTGTGAGGTCTTCTAAAGAGATTACTGATATATATTTTAAAACGCAGAGGAAGTTGTAACATGTTTATGGTCAGAAGGGGGATGAGTTCATCAATTGGACCTGATAATCACTGATATTTTATCCAAGGATGACCTTTCACTTATTAATCATAAGTGTAGATAATCTTTGAGCAGGTAATTAATCACTTTCAAGAGTTGCCCCCCTTGATATCATGTAAACTCTAATCTTGGATCTGGAAACAGAAGGAACTTCTGAGTGAAAAGGGAAGGAAAAAGAATCTCATTTAGTTCAACTTGCAATTGATTCACAAAAAATTGCTTACATTTAAAGTAGCAACTTGCAATTAATTCATGCCAAGAGTAACAAGATCAAATAAAAAAACATAGAATGCTAAGGATTTTCTCGTGATTTGAGCATTAAAACAGAGTAATGTCCATGTTCCTGGCAGAATAACTTGTTGAATTCAACTTAATAAGCAGTTGTGCTCCACAATAACATTAGCAGAACACAGCAACACATTCCTAGTAGTAGAACCAGGTCAGTAGTAGATCAGCAACATTACACTGCAACAAAGCCATCACCAGTGATAGAAGTCAGCACTCATCACACCAAGGGCAAAAGGACAGCAGCAAGAGCTATGCTACCGATTGGTTTATGGTAGTCAATGTACATTCCAAAGATTGCTTCAACGTCAGTAAGAGCACCTTCTTTTATCATGTGAGATGCACCTGCACCCTCCTCCTCTGCGGGTTGGAAAAGAAGTTTTACGGTTCCCTTCAACATCAAGTAGCTAAAATGTTAGGAATTTCCAGTTGATAATAAGCGGAGACAAGTTGAGTTACTTATAATAAAATGATGAAAATAAATAAATAAATTAAGAACTAGAGAACATAGCTGATGATTGAATGAAATTTATCTGCATACTTAGCAAATATGTGCGGTTTATAAATATTTCAGGATTTACATAATAGGTGAAACTTCTATTATAGTTTATACACATAGTTTCCAGATAAAAAAGGTACCAAAGATACACAATGATAACAGGGAAAATCAACAATTCGAAAACCAATCACTAAATAAAAGGTACATCAAATGCCATGAGAAAGCATCACAGAAGTTGATGATTACAGTTGATTGCTTTTCGAAAACCAATCACTAAATAAAAGGTACATCAAATTCCATGAGAAAGCATCACAGAAGTTGATGATTACAGTTGATTGCTTTAGTAGCTTAGTTTTGGGTTGACAGTAATTCAAAACCAAACCCAGGTTAGTGGTGACCAATCCAAAAAAAAATCTAATCAACCTGATTTAAAACCAACCTCCTTAAACCATTAACTGAACTGAATTCAAAATCCAACCATCTTGATATCAATGGAATAGCCATTTATAGAGTGTTAATTAATTAAGTTTAGTTTACCTGAGAGATGAGATGATTTGTTCTTTGGGTAATTAGATGGCCTTGCTATCAATGGAAGCGTTGAAGAGAGCCAAAACAGAGCTTGCTGTTGTTTTTGGTAGGAGAGAGAGAGAGAGAGAGAGAGAGAGAAACCA
>JAUPMG010159449.1:0-10843 GCA_031762675.1 Pachysandra terminalis | reverse complement strand
AAGAAAGCACAATTCCCCCAGTTATTTGCTGTCAGGGCAATGCAAAAATCAAAGAGTACAAAAATAGGATTATAACCTCAGTGAGCACTATATAAGGCAAATGGCAACAAAATTTCACTCGGCATCAATTACATATATAAAAATATACGTCATCTTGATGATAAGAACAATGGGGTAATGTTGGGATGGCCAAACCCCTCAACCAAAATAATCAGTCCATTCGAGACTTCCTCACCATAGTATGATCTCAGAAACATAACTATTGCTCAGTTAAGTCAGTACCTTCAACTGATGTGAAGGTCTGATGGTCTGGTCAAGCACATGACCAGAATGTGGTCATTAATGCAATCAGGCATATGCTGTGCATGTATAGTGATGGTGCACATTAACTAAGCATATAATTTGTCTACAATTGTGTAATAAGACTAAGTGATCAATATGAATGATTGAAACATAACATATTCTTCATGGTATTTAATTTAAGACAAATCATGCATATTAGATGATAAAATATAAGAATGCATTAACTAGTCATAACCATCTACCAATCATGTCATAAAACTATCCAATAATCAACACACAATTAATTAGGATAAATCAAAGTCCAAACAAGTAGATAACTCAATCGACCCAACAAACCTGGGCTGTCCGGCAGGCTAACCGGAACGCCGATTGGTCTACCGGAAACCTAGGCAGAGGCTGGAAATAGCAATATGTAAAGCTTAATCCTACCGGCAGGCTAACCGGCACCCCGGTTGGCCTCTGGTAGGCTAGGCAGAGACTAAAGTTCATAAATACAGACAAGTTTAGTCACCGGTGAGCTAGGCAGTGGGTTCCAGTTCTCATGGTGAACAAAATATGTCCACCGGCAGACTAACCGGCACACTGGTTGGTCTACCAGTGGGTTAGGAAAAGTTAATAACACACTTTCATTTTTCGGCAGGATTCCGGCACCCCGGTAGGCTGCCGGATTGGATTTTTCTGGGTTTTTTAGATTTTACATATAGTCAGTAAATTGGTCATAACTTGGGAAATAGTTATCCGAATCAGTTCAAACTTGTTTTGTTGGAATCTTAACGCAAAGCGGAAGATAGGAAAAATATCAAATAAAATATATAAAATTATTAGGATAGGTTATTGAATTGATGAACACAAAAGTTTACAGGTTTGGGGTTGTGGGTTTCTAGCATTGACACAGGGTCAGAAAATAAATCATAACTTAGTCAATTCTCAGTGGAATCAGTTCAAACCTATTGTCTTGGATTCCTAACGAACAGGGGAATCACAGACAAATATAAAATAAATAATATAAAATATTTACAATGGTCTGGGACTCAGTCGATCAGGTCTGTATAATTTTCCAGCTTCAGTTCTTATGCAAAAAGTATATAACCAATGATTTAAGGTTGTGCTATGTCATATTCATTGAATATGACCTAGACACCTAAATCCAAATCCAAAATAAGGAATAATTGAATTACTTACAGTGCTCTAGTTCGTCGGATCTTCTTCTTCCTCAACACAATTCAAGTCTGAACTGTTCTTCTTCCTCTTCTTAGCTCTAGCAATCAACTTGGATTTAAGTTTAATGATTTGGACGACCAACTCAGTGATTAAATATATTTTAATCTTGTCTCTTAGTCAGTCTAGAGTTATACTTAGCGTAGGATTAATTAATAGCCTTTAGATTATAATAGTTTAATTACAACCCTTGGATTAAAGTGTTCTAGTCTTACTTAACTACTCTTTTACTATCTTATTTAATGTAGAATCCTAATATAACTAGTAGGCTTCATTTTCAAACTGTTTGGGAGTCCTAATCACTTTCTATCTCAAGTTTTCTAGAAGGCTTTTAATAAAAACGGGATTAATTATGTTTTAAGTTTAAGTTGTGGGTTTTGGGCCTTAAGCCCATTAAGCTAATTAATTAATTAAGATCCTTACTTAATCACTTAAGCCCAATTAAGGTTTATAAGCCCAGTTCTTTTTAATTTAGCCCAAGACTCATTAATTAAGCCCAACACTTAATTATGTAAGCCTTAAACATTATAATAGGTTATTATGTGTGTCTATAAGTTTTAATATAATAATATAGATTAGGGTAGTATATAGTTTATTACGTAAGTATTAAAGGATATAGCTTATCTTATTAAATTACTATTATACCCTTGTTTATAAAAAGAATTTTCTATTTCGGTTTTTCGTGTTGTTACACTTAGACTTGTTCCTTTTGGGCTTTACTTGGGCCTTCTCCGTGGGTTTCCTCCATGAGCTTCAAGGTGTAATTGGGCTTAGATTTGGGCTGTGATCACTTTCTCTTACCTGCATTGAAGCTTGATCCAATTGAAGCTTTAGTGGCTGGGTTTAAACCCACTTTTTCCTCATCCTTGTCAGATCTACAAAACAGTAAATTCGCATTAATTCATTCACATTAACATACCTCTAAGACTAACAAATAGCAGTAATAAGCTCAAGAGTGCAAGTGTTACACACTTATCAGCATACTTCGTAACAAGATATTTTGAAAGCCCGTTTAACTTAGGAGGATTATTTAGAAATCTGTATATATTTTTGAAACTCCACTGGAGATGAACCTCAAACCAGTATTCCTTCGAAGGTTCACCTTCAAAATGTTTAACAAAGTATTTTGTGGCTTTATTTGAGATAGACCTCAAATCAGTATTCTTTTGAAGGTCCACCTTCGCAGTATAATATTTCAAGAATCCATTGATTAAGAATTCCTTCAGAATCATTTATTAAAGGCCAGAATTATCCATTAAACTCATATATTGAAACATTGACTACTTCATAAGAAGTAATTTAAAGTTAGTCAACACGAGAGGGCCAATTCGTTATCATAAGTATTGTCATATCTCATATAGCGAGGTAATTATTGTGATGCTAATTCGAAGTTATCTTTGAAATAGTTATTTTAGGCATTTCGAGATATTTCGAAATGACCATCCTATTATTTCTAAGTCATTGATATTCTAAATCATCTTTCGGAGTAACCATATTAATGATTTGAAATCATCTTTCGATATAGTCATTCGAAATGACCAATTTTACTATCTCGAAGTCAACTTCGATATAGTTATTCGAAATAAACCATTTTGACACCTCGAAGTCATAATATTTGGAATTGTATTCATTTAAAGAAACATTCCCCGATATCCAATTATTCCTCGAAGTTAATGAATTTGAGGTTATTCATTTTAAGCATATGGGAAATAAAAACATTAGATTTTCAAGAATGGAGGGCTAGAAAGATAAGTCCCATTAAGATCCTCGAAGATCTCATAGCATTTAAGGATATGAATCATCATAGAAAGGATAATGTATCATAAACTTTACAATGTCATATTCATTATTGATTCAAATGTTTTGAATACATTTATTAAACGTTGCGTATCTTTGATTAAATGTTTTGAATACTCAAATCAAGATGCTTACAAACATCAATGAGACGTTTGGATGAAACGTTGTAAACTGTTAGGTAATGGGTCTGGGGTTATAAAAGATCAAAGAAGCACTAGAAGGAGGACTGGATTCCTAAATATTGGACATCCTCTGAAAATTTCTAAGTATTGCCGAGTGTTGTCTAAGAAATCCTCTTTTTAAGATAGTTCTGTGATGATCTCTCTGGCTGATCTAAGTTTCTTCTTCTTCTGTCCTCATCTTATAAAAGGAAACCTTATATTAGAACGGTAATTTTTTGGTTTAGGCCAGTGTAAGAAAGTGTTCGAACTCTTTGTTACTCAAATTATTTGGATTCAATTGACATCTATTTGGTAAATTGGATATTTCCCGATTTGTGCATCATCAGTACCTAAAAAAGAGAACAGTACTAGTAAACAACATCCATAAGGAAAAACGTATTATTGACATGTGGTCTGTCAATCATATCGGATCAACTAAAAGAGAATCCATGTTAAAGTGCAAAGGCTATATTAAACTATAGACAGAGAAGAGAACAAGTGAGATATATAGATATCCAAATTTCAAATATATTGCTTAAAAAAATCAAATAGATGAGAAGGCCATGGATAAATGGGTCTCAGGGCCGCACACCCTTAACAAATTAGTTTTTCAGTACTTGAAATAGAGTCCACCTGTGCATGTCATCCATCACAGGGTAGGCCATTTTGTCTAGTGCATGGCATTATGAAAGAGGAACCTATGATGGGGATCATGGGAATCTTGGAGACAAATGAAGTAGGTGATGGTTGTAAGCTCTAGACTATTTGGATTCTACAACCTTTTCAAGATTTGGTAAAGTTATCTTGATGTGGAGGAACCTTTCCCACATGAAATGAACATTGTCTTCTTGTTGGCCATGCGTGTTTGTTTGTAGTGAGAATTGCATACCAAGAGAGAGTCATGAGGGGCCATGTACGTTCCACAAAAAATCTTCCAGACTTGTAAATCCTTCACTCACATTAGAACCACATATTGCAAATATTTAATGAAAAGGCGTGTGTTCTAGAGCACTTGAGATGTCTCGTTTGTTATGAATCCCTATTTTCCCTTCCCACCACAACCTACTTTCAAAAAAGAGTCTCAAATAGGTGGAACCCCATTTTAAAACAATCAAATATACTTTGCTTCAACAGGTTAAAAGATGACGGGAGTGTGATCCAACAGCTTAAGTTATTGATTTTCTTTGGATGAGGAAGTCCATCAGAGAATAGAAATTTCAAGGTCAAACCCATCATAACGTTATCAATATAGCCTACTTTGTATTGCAACCTCCCATGTGAGAGAGAGAGAGAGAGAAGAGAGAGAGATTAAAGTGTAGTACAATAAGTGTGATTAAGGCCAAAAAAGGATTAAAGGTAATCCCAATTGTCCCCTCCACTCCATAATTATATATTATACAACCCCTCCATTGAAATAATTTACTCCACTATGATATAATATAGAGTTAGTTTATAGTGTCGATATTTTCTCATCTGTATAGTGGAGAATTTTATCTAAGCCATCAAATCTTTTTATATATAATATCTCAACCGTTAACAATCAGTTAGTACTATGCCGAGATCGACATAGTAGAATTCTCCTATAATATATGGATTAATATAAGTCGGAATACACATGTGACACACGATCTGATTACCGAATCGTAGGTCAACTGCAAGCTTCCGGTCTTTCAAGACAACAAAAACGTCGATAGCTACTGCAAAATAGCTTACCCCGTGATTTAGATAAGTTTTTTGGATCAAGTACATGCCTGTTTTGATCCATCTGAAATTTGTATTATTCGATATAAAAAAATGCGATGATCGACAATGTGGTAGACTACAAGATCTATTTAGACGGGCAAGCGAATCTTATTGTTTCTTAAACTTGTTTAAGGGCATAACGTGTTGTCGGAAAAAATAATTATCCTAATCACCTTTATTAGTGCAAAATGGACAATAGACATACATAATTTGCTTGACTATCAAGGCAATCACTCTCAATGATGTAACCTGCCTAAAAAATAATTTCGTCCATGAAATGACCAAGCAATGAGATCTCTCAGGCAATATTTTCCACTAATCAGAGTATTAGTTCATGCCATTATTTGTCATTTCTCTTCCTACATTATCATACTTATCCTTATTACTTTGAAGTTATTGGTAGGGTTTAGAGCTTTCAATGTCAGTTTCATCACATAAGCCCTTGTTTTTGTGTATGTCAAGCTCCAGGCAAGATCTTACCATGAGACATTGCTTTCGTCGAATCAAATTGAGAAAAGACAGAGCAAGTAGATTACATGTCTACCACAATATTAATCCCCTCTTAGAAATAATGTCATTAGAGAAAACCCAAATTTTTTATTTATTTATTATTATTATTTTTTTAAAAAAATCCAAAATTTAACCCTTCTAAAAATGAATGAGGATCTACTATGATCCGCCAAAGGAGAATAACACCTTTCCTAGGAGCCCAAATATTTAAAAATCCAATAAATAGGTGAACTCTAAGAGGCCCTCAAGACAAGGATTGTGGGTTCCCGAGGATAGATGTTGATCTCCTGTGGCAGATCAGAAGAGGTTTTCTATGATCCAGATCACAGAAGGACCTCACTCTCTAAAAACACATGTAATTATGCCATGTCAACCAAGCTTCAACCTTGATAACGGGTCTAATAACTGCCACATGGACGAGTATTCCTAATCATCACCAACCCCTTCTAGTGAGTGACTTTCGACGCCCTTTGCATTGGTTTTTCTTTCAACAAAAAACATTTTGGTCTTCATAGGGTCTGATATATGAGGTGGGAACATTGGGCCCATTGGGGTTAAGCAGCCGTAACCAAATCTCTAACAGTAATATATGCTCCCCCTTGCTAATGATCCTTTTTATTTAATAATCAAATCGAGCATTTGAAATAACAGTTGATTTTAGGAACAAAAAGTGCTTAATTTCTACAAACATGGGGCCCCCGAGTCTGAAACTTGTTCTTTTTATCTAAAATTGAAGGCCAGTGATTTGGATAGAATATAAATTTGATATCTGGACACAGTTCATGAGTCCTTTCACCTTCAAAAATCAGTGTCCATACATCAATTTCATAATGTGTCTAAATCATCACTTGCTTAACTTCAAAGCTCTCATTGCTCAGATCCCTTTTCTTACCAACTGAAGAATAACTTTCTTCCAACAGTGGGAAAAGCGAGTTTTTTCGAAGTTGACTATCCAACGGTTAGACAAGGTGCCGTACCGTTTTGCAGAAGATCGTCGCCGTTCTCTTGTACCATCACTCCCGACGCTTAAATGTCATATTGACAATCACCGATCAATTGTTCAAAACGGTTTTTCTTTTTCCTTTATAAAGTCCAGTTCACTAGCTGACGACTTGCGATTGGTGGTAAAATCTTGGTCGGTGCGAACATGGTTTAAAATTTCTTCGAAATATAAGTAAAATAATTTTTCTTTTTCGTAAGGCCACAAAATTTCCTTACATCGTTATTTTTTATTTTAAAAATTTTCAGATAAAAAAGTTATCTGAAAATAGCAAATTTCTATCAAAATCGAAATTTAAAATCCAGATCTGGAATCAAATTCCACCTTCACAAGATCTTATTGACGTTAGAAGTAGGGAACGTTGACACATAGGTTTGTATTGACAGTTCGTTTTATAAAAGAATGTTGCCAATCAAAAGATCATTGATTCGATGGAAGCCTATGTCGTTAGTCGACCGTATTATATTTTCAAGAAAAAATGAAAAAATAAAATTGAAAAAAGAAAACACAAAACATAATAGAACTGAAAGGAATAGTGAGCAAGGATGTTTGAAGATTCGTGAGTACCCTTTAGAGTTAATTTCACAGAAATTGTACCTTGCCCCCAAATTTTGACATCTCTGTTTATAAACAAAGGCTTCTATTTATAACAGTTTAGGGAGGGGTGTTCTTAGGTAAAATTCCCTTTAAACCATTTCTTAATGGTATTCATCAAAATGTTAATCCAGGGATAATTAATGGTAACTATCCCTGCCTCTGAAGTGGTCCCCTCACAAATTACATTGAGAAATTACATCTTTGCCATCATGATAATTTTGTCATTATGAACATTGACGTAATTCAGCATGTAATTCAAAATGGGCGAGCCTTACGACCCTCTTTTCCTTAAATTGCTAAATCCCCCTATGAAATCAGCAAAGTGTACGTTCTACCTTCGGAGCCAATGATAGGCATTGGCATAAGTTACACGAATCAACAATATTATGATATTTCTTAACCTTTAAGACCATTGAAGGTCTCTGGCGCCAACGATGTTTTCTCTAATATGAAATACTTGGAGAAGTTATTCAGCTCTTGATCCATTTGAGTTATGTATTTGGTACTGTTGGGCTTTCTGAGCCTTTGGTGCCATTTGAATTCATCATGTCGAAGGTTGAACGATATTTGATCTTTGGCACTGTCGAAGGCGTTCTTACCTTTATCGCATCAATCTCAATCCATCTGAAGTTTCCAAATTCACTTGGTCTTTGGCGCCTTCGAAGGCATTATTTGCCTTTGGCGTGTCAATCTCAATTCTATCAGCAATGATCATTCTTAGCTTTAGCACCTTCGAGACAAACTAATCTTGGCATGAATAAAATCTGCTTTAGCCTTAATATCTTCGAGACCATTTGGTCTTGGTACCATCGAGGCATATTGTTTAGTCTTAGTACCATTGAGGCTATCTAGCCTTAGTACTAGCGAGGCTTCTCATCTTCTACGTCGTCGAGGTTCCCTCTTCGAAGGAGATGTGTCTTCTATATCTGTAAGGGTTGTCTTTCCCATTAGATGGAGGCTCTTTTAGCCTTAGCACTATCAAAATCGTTTAGTCTTAGCACTATCGAGGCTTAGTCTTAGTATCATCAAGACTATCTAGTCTTGATACTTTTGAGACTGTTTAGCCTTAGTACTATCGAGACTGTTCAATCTTAGTACTATCGAAGCTTGTTCAATCTTAGTACTATCAAGGCTTGTTTGACGCCGTAGAGGTACCATCTAGAAGAAAATATGTCAGACGTCTTTGAGGTTTACTCTAGACGGAAATATGTCTGACGTCTTTGAGGTTTAGTGTAGCGACCCGTGTCTTTAAATTATAATTAATATAATTTAATTATAATTATCAATGAATCCCTTGTGAAAGATTATATAAGTTTGTGTATCTAAATAATTGGAATTAGTAAAAATAGTAATTTCTACAAATATAGGTCCATTGTGTAATATTAGAATTAATGGGGTCACTTGAGTTATTCTAAAACCTTATGGAAGCTAGGGTTTGTTTTGGACGTTTGAAACAAAGGGGATGGAGGTATCATTTGATTTAATCATTAGTGGTATAAGGGTCTTTTACGTTGTCATTTGAATTAGAGAAAGGGATCATGGATTCTCCCACTAACTCACGTAACAATCAAAGGGGGAGAGAGTAAAATCAATGTGTCTCTACACGTTTGATGAAGACAGAGAAAGGGTTCTGATATAGAGAAAATTGAGAAAAAGAGAAGTTGGGAGAAGGAAGAAAGGCTATGGAGGAAAAAAAATGAAAATGAAGTGAAGTGGTGATCTACCATTGCCGGAAAAATCTGCAGGAAATGGATTTAAGAAGAAAATCTTAGGAAATGAGGTAAGGTGTAGTGACCCGGATCCGACTAGGATAATTATAGATTAAACCTAATTAATCTATTAATTAAAACGTAGGAGTTTTATGAAAGCCACCTAAAAGGATTGGACTAATTGATAATTATGTAAAAATGTGGGACAATTACCTAATTAATTAAGGATTAGTTACATGGGCTAGATTACTAACCTATATGGAGTAGGATGCTAATATAAATGAATTGGGCCCAAAACCCAATGAAAAGTCCATTAGGACTTAAGCAGACATTTACTAATTAATAAAGGGTTAACTAAGAAAATAAATGATTAAGTAAATCCCATAGATGATTCTTTATTGTTTGAAAATTTGAATTAAACTAAATTAAATTCAAACAAACAAAAGTGATAGAGCTCAAACAAACCAGGGAACCTAGAAGCTAGGAGGATGAGAGAGAATTGTCCCTCTAGGCTTGGACGTCCAAAACACACCAAGGAAGAAGAAGAAGTTCTGTTTTGGACTTTGCAGAAAAATCTAGAATGAGGAGACCTAGAGGAAAGAAGGAAAAAGAAGAAAGATAGATGAAGAAGCTAGTGCAATACCAGAGAAGAACGAAGGCTAGAAGAGTTAGAAAGATAGAAAAGAAAGAATACGTAAATGAGGTAGGGATTATTGCGTTTCTACGGTATCTGATTTTATGGGTGATTTCAATGCTATAGTTATAAGTGGTTGTATGTTCATGTATGTGAGCATGATTAGATCTAAGATCTATAGAACAAGAACGAATATTGCCATGTTTTTTGACTTCCATGTTCACTTGTGATGCAATGTTTCATGTGTTTTTATAAGTTCTTATGAATCACATTTATGTGTTTAGATCTATGATTGATTATATGTTATTTACTTGTTTAGATCCATGGTAATAAACTCGGTCTATGTGTTTGTTGTTTTGATCACGAGTAAGTTTTAGAGACTTGTTTTTTATTGCTAAAAACCTTAGAAAAGACTAGGTTTGAGTAGAGGTACGAAGCCCAAGAAGAAACCTAGAAATTGACTGAGTCTTCTACGTTCGGTAGCAGTCTCGGCAGCTACCGAAAACAGCCAAAACTATTTGTTCTCTGGACATGCAACTGAGCCTCGACAACAGT
Organism: Pachysandra terminalis; assembly: GCA_031762675.1. NCBI lineage: Eukaryota > Viridiplantae > Streptophyta > Magnoliopsida > Buxales > Buxaceae > Pachysandra > Pachysandra terminalis. The sequence continues at coordinate 616 of JAUPMG010159449.1, read as the reverse complement.
GCTACCGAGCCTCTCGGTAGGATAGTCGGCTACTACCGAGTTACTACCGAAACTGATAAAAAGTGAGTACTCTCTGGACCACCTACTGAGCCTCGGCAGTTGAGCTACCAAAACCCTCAGTAGGAGAATCGGCAGCTACCGAGCAGCTACTGAAGTCCAATGGACTCCAAATTTTATAGGGAGGATCCCCATTGAGTTGTGCACATGCCTGTATGGATGGTTTGTGTGAAAAAGGTCTAGAATTGGACGAATCATAGAAATTGTAGGAGAAGGTCCAAAACTCAGGATTATTAGACTGATTGGAATGGTATATGAGGTGTTATCAACTCAAAGGTTTTGGATATAGTCTTAAGACCTCAATACAAGACTAGTATGGTTAGAATTGGTCATTGATTGTGGATTTTTAAACCAAATAATACTAATACCACTCGCAATAGAACGAATCCTTGCAGATAGGGCTATTTTGAGGGTGTCGAATCTCAAGGACTGAAAGGAGAAAATTTATTAAATTAATTAAATTATTTCTAATTAGCAGGAATGATCAGATTTTGATTAAACTAATTAATGCTAAAATTAAACTAAATTTAAATCTAATTTAAATCTAAATTAAGAGAAA
>JAUPMG010159427.1:0-10844 GCA_031762675.1 Pachysandra terminalis | reverse complement strand
TGGTGACGTTGCTCATTGGAACTTGTGTGAAAGTGACACATGTCTGCAGAACTGTGTTGCTCAAGTTCCAAAGCAATATTTTGCAAAGCAGTTTTTAGGGTTTGAAATGATTTGGTCTTTTTCTCTGAATATGACTTAGACGTGTTGTATACACGCATCCCTCAAGATATTTTTCATGATCACGTGTTACTCAAGAGCTGCGTAGCACTCGAGGGCCCCCTCTAAACGCTTAGCCGAGTGACACTTGTCCTACTGAGAGTGGAAAACTCTCTACAAATACCAATACCGATCCTCCATTGAAGAGGTTCGGAAGATCTGAAACCTCTGATCCAAAGCTCTGAATTAAAAACCTGATTTCACACCCCTGGAACGACAGTGAGTAAAGACTAAAAAGAGAAAGAGAGAAACCTTCAAACCTGTGAGGTTTTCCTGCTATGTGACTGTATTCACTCCCCTTCCTCAGTTATTGCAATCTCTCATTTCTTTCGACCCCTTTCTTTTATCTTCTCTACAGGTCAAAGATTGACAAAGAACGCTCTTGACAGAACAGCTGCGCGACGGTTTAGGCTGTCTTGAGACAAACTATCTACCTTACTCTCTGGTTGATGATTGTAAATGTTTCTTCTTAATACATTTTATCTTTTTACAAATCCGTCATCATCAGTATCTTAAAGCTTTCAAAGGGTTGATCGCTATTCTATATTAATATCATTTGAAGAGAATTAAAGTAAATTTATCATTATTTAGTCTCTATATATAATTTTGTTATTTTTGATTATTAGTGACAGTTAATTTTATTCTAAAAGAAAATTAATATTACATTTGTTCCCTAACTTTTGGATGCTGAAGACGGCTAATAGGAGAAATACAAAACAGATTTACTTATTCAATAAAAAAATCATGTTGTAACTTATGCCAAAAAATATATTATTAATAATAATAATAGAAATGCAACACAATGCCTATGTCAAGCTCTGTATTCTTTCACACCACACCTTGACCCAAGGTTTTTATTCTCTAGATCTTCGATCGGACCAGTCCAGGCCGATCCAGATCCGGATCACCGATCTGGTATTGGATCAGTCGATTCTGATCTGATCCAAGTTTTGGATCATCCTTAAGAAAAAAAAAAATTGGATCGATCCAGATCGGCCGATCAGTATCGGTATTGCTCGGATCGGTCCGATCCAATGCCAATTGAAACAACAAAATTGGATTGGTTGGATCGGACCGGATTGGCCGATCCGTATCTGTTGGATCAGTCTGATCCAAAGCCACTTGATAAAATAGTTTGTATCGTGGGTTGGGATCGGACCAGTCATGGCTGATCCCGATCCAGATCGACCAATCCGATCCAATCTGATTCGGACCGATCCTTGAAACCATACCTTGACCTTGTTTCCACATTTAGTAACAGGACTTGCTTTCTTCTTTTCGATTAAGGGATCACCATTTAGTTTTTCACCAACGTAAGTTGGCCCGAGTGGAAGGGGCTCGGGTCGCTTAAGCAAGTGGTCTCGGTATGGAGTCTTTGTGGATGCAGCAAACCTTGTTGGGAGAGGTCCCCGCTTCGGCGCCCGACCGTACCTGGGAGGAATAGTCCTAGGCGAAGTCTGGGGATACCTTGGGAAACCAAAAAAAATCATCTAGTTTTCCATTACGAAACAATATTATGGTTTACATAGTTCATAGGCACATCATCTTCAAAACCAAAACTGAAAGTAGCAGGGGGAGGGATCCTCCTGCCAACATACATCGACAAGCTCGGCAACCTCTGCGAACCTGTATTATGTACATGTACATATATGTTATATTTGACAAACCATATAAGAATTGAGGAAGGCTATTAAGTAGAGGAAGTGACACAAACCTTGATTCAGGAAGAGATCGCCACTTCCAATACCTTGGAGTATTTCCTCAAACAATCTGTAGCTCCCCTTGCGCCTATCAGATAGCATTTCTTTCCACTCCATTTTTCCAATCCAAAACTCTGATTAAACATCAGTACCAACAGTTATACCACTATACATTCTAGGATACCTTAATTATAAATGGTTTAAAATTTTATTGTTTTTCAGAAACATTTATTTAGCTTAGGGTAGGTGCAAAGAAGCTGAAATGGAAATTTCATCAATTGCGAAAAAATTCACACATTTTCTGCCTTCTGATATAAAAAATACCTAGAGAAGATTTTTTTTTTACTAACAAATATTTTAAAACGTTTTTAAATTTTTTTTTTTTTTTGTAAGTATGAAGTTCCAACTTTTTTAATTATGTTTCTTAAATCCTTTCAGGTTTCTCTCAGTCCAAGAACAATTATAGAATGTTAAATTTGTTTTGAAAAAAAAAATCTTCCCTGTGTTCTTGGCTTTCACCTCTTGTTTTGCAGTACCAACTGTAGTCCCAACCGGTGATATACCGACTGTAACGAGTGATATACCGACCGTAGCGGTCCGGTTCCATCCTGTGATACGAACAATTGTATCGTGTGGTTATGGACTGGCGGTTCGAAGATTGGTATCGTCAGTCTGGTGACGGGTTCTCACAATCTGACAACCAGTTCTGTCGGTTCGGTATCCGATATCGACGGTCTGGTAACCGATACTGGCAATCCAACGACCGTTAACATCGGTCAGGAGATCGGACCCACTAGTCCGGCAACCAGTTCGGTTGATTCGGTAAGACGATCGATCTCGCCGGTCCGACGATCGATTCGTCGATCCGATGACAGTCCGAATTAAAAAAAAATTAACTTTGTACCGGATCGGTCGGTCCGTACCAGTACTGGTGATGCACAAATCGGTAAATTGACAAAAGGAATGCCAATTAACCAATTTAGTCTGAGAACCAGTGGGTTCAAATACTTGCTTGCACTTGCCTACATCAAGAGATTGATCGTTTCAATGCAAGGTTTCCTTGTAGAATAAGAAATAGGGAAAAAAATGGTAAGATCAGTCAAAAATGATCAGAAAGACAACACATAACTTAACAGATTTCAGAAAAGATAACTTATAAGACAAAAGCTCTGCAATTCTCAGAGAATGTTCAAAATGCTCAGAGATTTGATCCCTCTTTCTGGTGCCTCATTCACCTTTTATAGCCTCAGACTCATTATCTAACCGTTTACAACGTTTCATGAACAGATTGAAGACATTTGACTGAATAAGTGTTTTGATTTGACTATTCAATATCCAAAACGTCTAATTCAATATGTAACGTTTCAAAAAATGCTTTCACGACATTTGGTTAAATCAATGAGTATAAAATTATAAAAGTGATAATATGTTACTGTTTTGTATTGATTCAGTCATTTAATACTACCAGATCTTCGAGGATCTTGATAGGACTTATCTCTCTGGCCCTCCATTCTTGAAAGTCTAATGTTTATTTCCCCCTATGTTTAAGTGAGTTATTTCGAAATTAGAGTCTTCGAAGAATGATTGAATGTCAGTGAATATTCTCTTTACAAAATACAATTCACGACATTATGACTTTGAAGTGTCATAGTGTCTATTTCGAGTGATTATTTCGAAAGATAACTTCGAAATAGGAATACAGTGCTTTCAAAAGATAATTCGAAATACTAATTATCTTAATGAAATGAATTCTAAAATAGTCATTTCGAATGACTATTTCGAATAGTAGTTTGGAGTCATACAGAATATCAATGACTTTTGGTATGATAAAATCATTATTTCGAAATGTCTTCTTGAAATGCATAAAAATGACTATTTCGAGACATAACCTTGAAATAGTATTATATTGATGATTTCCCATACAGGACCTTATGAAAACGAATTGGCCCTCTTGAGGTGACTAGCCTAATCTATGTTATAATTGTTGAACGTTTCGAAGATCATTTACTTCGAAATGAGGTCAGAAGTTTATTTCAAATGAAGCTTCAATCAATTCGAAGTAATCCTTCGAATGGGATTTTTCTTCGAAATGCTTAGAGATATTTTCCCATTGAGGGAGTCTTTCGAAAAGGCATTCGGAATTCGAAGTATACATTCTTTGGAATGTATATTCGCATAACTAGCTTTGCCAGATGTCATTTTATTATTGGATTGAATCAATTTTCAAATTGACTCATCATCATTAGCCCACTGCGTTTACGAAGTGCTTTTTAGCCACGTTGTAAACGTATTATAGATATGAGGCATTTTTTTTTGTAGCGTTGTAACAGCTTCAAAGAAATATAATATTTTGTTAGATCATCTTGACGACTTTTCTTCAGATGGAATCTTGGTTTAAGGTTTTCCTCTGAAAATATGGTCATTTCGAAGGTCTTCCCTCAAAAAGCTGTTAGTCTAATGTTATCCTTAGGATAAAAATGTAATTCAAAAGTTTTCTTCTGAAAATATATTGATTTCTTCGAAAGTTTTCTCTTCGAAGGAAACATTTATCTAAGGTTTTCCTTAGAATATAAAATGTAATTCAAATATTTTCTTCTGAAAATACATTGATCTCTTCAAGAGTTTTTTCTTCGAAGGTAACATTGGTCTAAGGTTTTCCTTAGAATGTAGAATGTAATTCAAGAAGTTTTCTTCTGAAAATACATTGATCTCTTCGAGAGTTTTTTCTTCGAAGGTAACATTGGTCTAAGGTTTACCTTAGAATGTAGAATATAATTCAAGAAGTTTTTTTCTGAAAATACGTTGATCTCTTCAAGAGTTTTCTCTTCGAATGAAATATTTTACTTGGAATATAATTCTATTTCTGTGAGTAGGTATTTGAAAACAAATACATGTTTTTTGAATATGTAGGTCTTTAAAAGTTTAAAGTCTATCTCAAGCAGATATTTTTGAGATTCTACTACATACGGTTGTTTCGAAATATATATATATTCGAATTCAAATGACATATTCCAAATTTTATTGGTTAGATCATCATTATTTATTGCGTGTTGATTAGATGTGCTTTAAGCACGAATCTCAAGGAATAAAATGTCACGCTCATTAAATGCGCTATGAGTGGTTTTAAACCGTCATTTTGCTTTTTCGTGTGACACTCATGTTACATTAATTGTAATGCCACATGTCACCTAGGAATTGGGTAATTCGAAATGCTTGGTAACCCAAGGAGCCGTCGTTTTGAACCTAGGTAACTTAATCATTTTGAATTTCGAAATGTATAAGTATGAAATTGGTTTACCTTTCTTCATATTTACTTTTTCTGTGTCCAGCATTTGTTTTCTCTGCAAGATTCTTGCCTTCAAATTTCTTCATTGTCTTTTCTTTTCTCGCCATTTGAAATTGGTCCCAAAGGTAAAGGAAAAGCTTCAAAACCAAAGCAGACGATTATAGTTTCTGATTAAAAATGTGTTGAAGGAGTTGACGAACTCTTCTGGGATCCTTCGAATGGTTTTGTACCCCCTGCCAGTGCGGATGGGAAAGATCTATTATCTCCTTTTTCAAAGCATTCTAATTTTTCTATAAGTGTCCATCATTTTCGACCAGTTCCTTATTTCAGGATTGCTAAAGGTGACTACCCATTTTCTTCTATTTCTTTCAAATCTCATTTCGGTCTTCCTTCTGGTTGGGGTTCTTGGTGCAGAAATATCCTGGCCAATCCCGTTTATGAAGCAAAGCTAAAGAATGCTGGCATTTTTAACGCCATTCGAGCATTTTTTTTAGAAAATTTCAGGGATAATGTAGCTATTAAGGCTCTTATTCGTAGATGGAATCCCCAAACCCATACATTTATTACTGCGTTTGGAGAAATAACCCCAACTTTAGAGGATGTGAGAGTTCTCTGCATTCTTCCAATTCTTGGACAAAGTCATCCTGTCATTATACTTTCTCACAAAGAGCAAGTAATTTATAATGATTTAGTCAATGGGTTGGAGCATTCGAAGCAGAAGGCTGTTTTGAAGAAGGCTACTGGTGAAGGCAGTGGTTCCAGGCAGACTTTAAATGGTTAGATTCGATTCTTTTGGAGAGAAGAATACTCAAAAAGTAAGTCAAACATCCTCACCACAGTTCTTGGTAAAGGAAAGTCAAGTAATATCTACTTCAAAGCTTTCCTTGCTGCTTGGCTATCTCATTTCGTTCTGATGGGATACCTACATGATTAGGTTAAAGAGAAAGTTTTTCCTCTTGCAATTCAATTGGCCCAAGGAATTGAAGTTTCCTTAGCTCCATACTTCCTGGGTAATTTATACTAGAATCTTGATATGATTGTGGAGGATCATGCCAGGTCAAGCGGCGGTCGAGTGGTTGAGACCGTGGTTGATACTATCTTTTTGCAACTTTTCTTATGGGAGCGCTATCCCAACTATGTGCCGATTCTAATTAATAAAGACTCTATAATTCGAGATGTAGATGGGCCACATCCTAGGGCTTCTTTTTGGGCATTGCATTCTCCAAACCCAAAAGTTCCTCTTATTGATGACCTGGATAAGGAGCTCAAACTCGAGTATAGACCTTATACTCAAAGAATCATTGGTGCTGATCAACTCGTCTTTGGTTCTAAAGGCGTTTTGTTGAACTTTGCTGCATTTGCTCTCCTTCTGAAAGAATCTCAAATGTATCTAATTACCATTCATCCTGGCTATGTTCTTGGGATGGTAGAAGGAGATGTCCCCCAGTGCTTTTCATTATCATCCTCATCGAGTGATGAGGCAATTTGGATTGGATCAAACACTTCCTTTCCTGACTTCGACTGTTATACCACATACTCGTGATGCCGGTCGAAGATATTCTCTTCAAGAGATTTCTGATAGTGATTGGATGTTCTTGGATGCCGTCATGGTTACTGCTCTTCGAAAGGGCAAAGTTTCTAAAATTTGGCTTGAGTTTTGGCAACATTTACTCTTGGAGTTTGATGCTTTTATCAAGACTAAAGCCATACCCACTCAACAGAACATTTTCAAGAAGGACAAGAGATTAAAGACACCTGGTTCGAATTGCCCTCCTTCAAGAGATATAGCAAAACTTGCTCATTACGAATATTATCCTGATTCTTCCATTAGGGTAAAGAATTCGACGCTTATGTTAGCTATTGAGGATGAATTAAAGGATGAAACTAAACTCTTGATTCCTCCTTCGAAAAAATCTCTCTCAGTTAAGAGCAAGAAAAAGAATGGTGACACCCCTGCCAAGACACCTAAAGACAAAGGTGTTACTATTTCGAAGGTGCACTCTCCAAGTAAATTTCGAACTTGCCTCTCATGTTCTCATGTTTTGTGTAAAGACTTATGATGATGAATTTTTAGATAAACTTCAAAAGAGGGAAGAACTCATAGTTCCCAAGACAAAGCTTCTGTCCGATGCTGAGATGGTTAAGCATCGTTCGAAAAGAAACGCTGCAAATTTGGTAATTCCTTCTTTTAAAATCTTTTTCTTCTTTTATTCGTGTTATGTCCTAACACTTGATCAATACACAGGAATTTTCTAGATCCCATCAGGAAGTTTGATGTGTTGAATTATATTACCACTCGCAATAAAACGAATCCAAGTAGGATAGGGCTATGTTGAGGGTATCGAACCTCAAGGACTGATGGGATTTAGACTGTTAATTTTACTAGATTAATTCTAAATAAATTAATTAAACAAATCAAAGAAATATGTGATTTAATTCTAAAAACTAAATTAAATTAAGATAAAGGGTAGAGCATTGATGATCCCTCTAACCCTTGAATATGGTTAATCTCATGAAATCTAAGAATTTACTCAATGTTGAATCAGACTTGTGTGGCTACAAGCTCACTACAATGTCACCAAAAAGGTATCATACTAAGACATAAGCATAGTCTATCTTCGATTTCTCTAAGCATAAACTATCAAATTCCTTAGCATGAATTACATTATCATAAGGGATAAGTATAACCCATATTCGGTTGGCACGGACTGTCTACCTACACTAACTAACTGAATTGCAGTACAACCCGTCTTCCCTAGGCATAGCCTATCAAATCCTATTTTAATCATCATGCCAATGAGCACGGTTGCATAATCAATATTCTTATAATCACAGAAAATAAGAATACTTTGGGTTCAATCCTAATAAATCTATGGCCAGTAGGTTCTAGTAGGCTTGATTATAAACATTAATTCCGATTGTCAGTAATCCTCTTAACTATGCAATTATCAACAATTGAATTAAAAATCGAAACAATCATGAGATTAATACCATAAACAAGAAGTTAGAGATTACATCAACACTCCACAAGGAGTTTAGCTACTCATCGACGGGTTGGTCTTCAACACAAATGTGTAGAATTCCATCTCCATTAACAGCTGATGCTCCAGTTCGTCTTCTCCAAAAACACAAAAACAGCAAGAACAAGATCGCAAATCTCAGAGAATGCTCTTCGAAAATTCAATCCAATTCCAAATCTAATTAAATTCATAATAATCTTGAGCCTATTGGGAGTCTTATAATACATATTTCTTAGTTTCAAAGTTATCCAAAAAGACAAGGAAACCAATTGTGTGTAAACCCAAAGAATAATCAAATACGTAACTGTTGTTGAACCCTTATGCGCTCGATTGTAATGCGGTGCGCTCGATCGCAATGCGATCGATCCTACTGCTCTGCGATCGATCGCACTGTATATTCCTCTGTTTTTCTGGGCTGATCTTTGACTTGGTCTTTTGGGATTCTACTTGGGCTTTCTCCTCCATCTTCAAGGTGTAATTGGCTTGAGTTTTGAGCTTTGATCATCTCCTCTTAAGAACCTTGAAGCTTGATCCAATTGAGGCTTTAATTGACTTGGTTTTAGTCTATATTCTCCTCATCATCACCAACCCTACAAAACAAGATAAATGCATTAATTCATTCCCATAAATACATCTCTAAGATTAACAAACATGAGTAATAAGTCTACAAGTGCAAGTGTTACACACTTATCACCACAAACGCCATGAAGTTTCTCTCAAGACTCGTCAAGCTAATCTTGCTCATATTGATAATAAATTGCGAATAGACAAAGGATTAGCCAAAGTTGCTCTTCCAAACACAAAGAATATGTCTTATGATTCTTTGTTAAATGAAGTAGCCATATATAGGGCTCAACAAGCAGCTACTAAGGAAATTCCTTCTCTAGAACTTGAAGAACAAACTCAAGTTGAGAGGCTTGAAGAACAAGCTCCAATTGAAGAGTGAGTTTCGAATATAGAAGAAGAAATAGAGGAAGGTGAAGATGAAGAAATATTTGATTCTGGAGAAGAAGAAGATGAGGATAAAGGAGAAGAAGAAAGTGGGGAAGAAGAAATGGAGGAAGGGGAAGGATTCGAAGAGGAGTTAGAAGAGAAATTTTTTCTAGTATTACCTCCAGTAGCCCCCTCTTGTTCTCCAATTGTTTCTTCTCCTCAAGAAGTTATTGCAAATGTTCTTCCTTCTCTCAAAGTTGAAGTTTCTATAGCTGATATTCCCATTATTGAGACTTCAACAGTTGAAGCACCTGATCCTATTGATCCGTTTCCTTCTTTGAAAATATCTATACTTGGGAGATCTGTTGTTGAAGTTTCTGTCATAAATTCGAATATCCAAGCTTCAACTGTTGATATTTCGAGTGTTGATGCTTTAAGTATTCATGCAATTTCTCCTTCGAAGGTTGCTCTCTCTACTGACAAAATTCCTCTTTCATCAGTGTTAAAAGAACGTTCCTGCTTCTTGTAAGTTTTCTGCTTTGTTAAAAAAATTCTTTCTTTTGAATTCATATTATCAAAATATATTTATATATATGTAATTTTGTAGCCTCCATTGTGTCTGCTATTCCACCAGTCATCACATGCTCCAGATTATCTACTTCTATAATTCCTAAGGCCGTGACCACTGTTGCTACAACGCTTACGTCTGAAAAACAGTAAATGTTGGAGAACCTTCTTCTTCTTTTCTTTCTTCGAATATCGTCCTCTGCAAAAGGAAAAGATCTGACGTTACCTCCGCTCGAATTGATGTGTATGAAGGAACTTACATGATTCTTGCACATTTATCAAAATGGATGGATGCTATCTTCGAAGCATATGGCGATATCTCCGACAAAATTCGAGTACCTTCTACATATGCTAGGAGTGCTGGATATCAAGAATTATGCACTTTTCTTGATAAAATGTCGAAGAAGACCTTCGCATCTCTTGTTTCAGAAGATCTCGAAAGTTGGAAACCTTTTCTCGTGACTATTGAATCTCTTGGTCTTAATATTGAGTGGTTAAATAATCATTTTGTCAACCTTCAGAATTCTCTTTCTTGTTTTCAAGAAAGATCAAACCTTGAAAAGAAGAGGAATGAAGCCGTCGAACAACTTGGTAATATCTGTTAAGAGTTAGAAGAAAAGAAGAAAAAGACTACATTGCTCCGGCAAACTCTCGAAGAAGCAGAAAAAGAGATAAAAGAAATTGAACCCTATATTCAATCGTTGAAGTCTAAAACAGAGGAGAGAAACAAAAGAATTTCTGAAGTTTTGAATGTAATAGTTTCATTTAGAATGTTGCCAAGAGAACTGTTTCCTCAGAATTGATAACAACAAAGAGCTTTCTGTTGGCATATTTACATTTTGTTACAATTATATTCTTTCAAAAATAATAATGTTTTAGCCATTTTCTATTGACTAATTCTTCTTGTGCATTCTCTTTAAGTAAAACAATCTTGTAATAACCTAAAAGGTAAGCTGCAACAATTTCGAAAGGTCCATCCCATCTTCGTTCAAATTTAGGTTTAATAGTGTTGCTCCTTTCGTAGAATGAATCTCGAATGTCACGTCCCAAAACCCGAGCACGAATCCCTAGGCGGGATGGCACGAATCTCGAGGTGAGACCTTCAGGATCCACTTCTGGACCGCGGATTGCCATATCAAACAAACCAAAGGATGAACAAAATATCGATCTCATTCATCACAG